>CAUYLG010017858.1:0-81409 GCA_963573385.1 Cacajao melanocephalus | reverse complement strand
GAGTGGCCTGAGCCAGACTCATATGGGCCACGGCTGGA
This sequence comes from Cacajao melanocephalus, assembly GCA_963573385.1. Lineage (NCBI taxonomy): Eukaryota > Metazoa > Chordata > Mammalia > Primates > Pitheciidae > Cacajao > Cacajao melanocephalus. Next base: position 81,371 of record CAUYLG010017858.1, on the reverse strand, counting down.
AGAAGAACCTGAGCCAGAGCCGTGTGGGCCGTGGCTGGAAGAGTGCCCCGAACCGGACCCACGTTGGCCGGGGCTAGGAGACCGGCCAGATCCAGACCCGTGTCGCCCGTGGCCGGAAGACTGCTGTGAGCCAGAGCCATGCTGACCGTAGCTGGAAGACTGCCCCGAGCTAGATCCCTTCTGGCCAAAGCTTGAGGACTGTCCTGACGAGGAACCGTGTTGTCCATAGCTAGAGGCATGCCCTGAGCCACTTCCATGCTGACTATAACCAGAGGACTGTCCTGAGCCAGACGCATGTTGGCCGTAGCCAGAAGACTGTCGTGACCCGGAACCATGTCGGCCGCGGCTAGGAGACTGGTCAGATCCAGAGCCGTGTCGACCATAGCCAGAAGAATGACTTGAGCCGGAACCATGGTGACCATAGCTGAAGGACTGACCTGAGCTAGATCCGTGTTGTTCACCCCCAGATGATGGTCCTGAGCTGTAACCATGTCGTCCGTAGCCGTAAGAGTGACCTGAGCCAGATCCATGCTGACTGTAACCAGAGGACTGTCCTGAGCTAGACTCGTTTTGACCGAAGCCAGAGGAGTGGCCTGAATCACAGTCATATGTGCCACTGCTTGAAGATCGATCGGTGCCACACCCATGTCGATCATTGCTGTATGACCTCCTGTAAGTGAACCCATGCCCGCTATTTGTATGAGACTTGGCAGTTACGGAGTTGTGTCCCACGTACTTGGAAGACTGACTGCAGGTGGAAATATGGTCATAATTCCTGGATTTCTGACCTGAGCCAGCTCCATGTTGAGCACAGCGTGTTGATTGTCCATATGTTGATGCGTGTTCTCCATGTTTAGAGGACTGTCGCAGTCTAGGATCATGTTGACTGTAGCCAGAGGACTCTCCTGAATGAGTCTCATGTTGACCTAAGCCAGAAGATTTACCTGTGTCAGATTTATATGGGCCACATCCTGAAGGTTTCCCTGAGCCTTCCTTATCTTCTCTGTAGCTTGAATCAGTTGGATTCTTTGAATTTGACCAACGTTCTTGTTCCTCACAACTTTCTGAGATGAATTCATGGTTCTGCTTATTAGTAGAATGATATGATTTATTCTTATGTTGTTTCTTTCTTAAGGATTCATTTGAGTCAAACCAGTTTTTTTCAGAACCGAAAAGCTGATTGTCTGAGTAGCATCTGTGCTCTTGTTCTCCACAAGCGTCAGTCCAAGTTGCTAAGTTTGATCTTTTTCTGCATTTACTTGTATGAACATAACCACTTTCTTCACTTTCAGACCTTTCTTTCTGATCAGACCCAGTTTTGCCTTTCTCACCACCCTTGAAGTGGTTTAAAGTTGAGTGTATGTTTTCTCCAGATCTTTGCCTGTGCCGAGAACTTGACAAGTTTCTTTGGTTACTCAGGCTTCTGGATATGGATTTAGGCCTATGTTTCTTGCTTCCTGTGGAGTTCCTGGAATAGGAATCATTCTCTCCTGCACTCCAACTTGAATGACTAAAAGAGGATTCTTGCCCTTTGTCCTCCTCTTCTTCTGTTTCATCTTGTTCCTCTTGGTGCTGGTGACTGTCGTCTCTCAGCTTTGACCCTGAAGCTTGGCCATAATCTTTGCCAATGATTTTATTATGAGCCTGAACCAGCTTGAATATCATCAGAAGATACTCAGTAAAATCCACTTTCTTGTTATGGTCTCGATCCAGACTTTGCAAGATGTACTCCACAGTGTCTGGATCATTTGGATTCTGTATAAGAACAAGGTACAAAGGATAGTTCTGTTGGTATAGGCCATATAGGAAGGAAAGATATGGAAATGTAAATGTTTGGCTTATTCATGTGAAACTTATTCACAGTCCTTTAGGCTGGATTGCTGTATCGTGACCAGAAAGAGAAAAAGGAGTATGCAGTGAATACTGTGGTGAAAAATAGCTAGAAGATGATGCAATTGGAAGATAAAACAGAAGAAAGCTGATTATTTTTGGTAAACAATGGGTCAAATATGAATGATTAGCTAATTTATAAGTAATTTTTTATACCTGCATTAATTATATAAATTTTATTTGTCCAATTAAATTAATTAGCTAAGTAATTAGTTTACTCACTCAACAAAGATTTATTATGCTGTTTGCCTAGCATTATGTTATATGTGAGCATAAAGCAACAAACAAATTTGCTTTCTGAGAAAGATAGAATTTCAAGTTTAGTTGGTCAGATATACAAACAAAATTATAATTTATTGTGGTAAGGTTTCTACCAGAGTAAGTTGGAGAGATACCAATGGAGGTCTTAGAAAGTTTAATGAGAATAAATGATGCCTGTTGAAGGATGGATTAGAATTAACCAAACAAAGGAGTAGGAAGATAAAGAGAAGGGGAAAAGATTATTCTAGGCAGAGGGAATGATATGAACAAAGGGCTAGAGGTAAAAGAAGGCTTGGAGCATTGAAGGAACTGAAATAAATTTAGGATTGCTAGATTTAGAGTTTGAAGAGTCAAGAGATGTGGGTAGAGATAAATAGGGACCAGACTATGACTTTTAAGTCATGTTAAGAAACTTTGTACTTTAAAAGCAATTGGGAGCTGTTGAAGGATTTTTAGTTGTGTAGTGAAATGATTATATTTGCATCTAATGCTGAGATTAAAAGTAGTAGGTAGCCTGAACCAGAGGACTAAAAATAGTGATTAAGAGAAATGGCCTGTTTTGAGAGATTATTGATGAGTTAGATGGAGGTTGTAAGGTAGTGGTATCTGCTGAGAGAGAGAAAATAAAAAATGACACCAGATTTTTGCCTTGGGCAAAAAGATGAAGGAATAGGATTAGAGGGGAAGATTATGAGATTCATAACTGACGCACTGAATATCTGACATCTGATATCTGAATATCATATCTCAAGCTCATACAAATTCAAATAACAATATTCAGTAAACAGTTGGATTTAAGGAATTGAAACTCAAAAGTCTGATCTAAGCTCCCAAATATTCATTTCTAGAGCTGACATTTATACAGTGGTGAACATACTCTTTTGTGATTCAGGGGTAAATGCTAATTTCCTGAAATTGGAAATCTACCTCGCAGTTTTTCTGAGGCAGACTGTTTGTAAGAATTGGTAACTTAGATAGGAAATTATTTAATCTATGTGTTTTTATTTGCTGTGTAATATGATCACTTCCCTTTGTTATGCTATGGAAACCATTATGGATCATCTCTTGACTCTATCTTAAACCTTTACCAAACCCTGTTCTCTATCACCAAGTAGAGAGAATCCTTTAGGATGTTTGAAATATGTGACAAGAAGGTGGAAAGGGATGAAGGAGAAAAGTCCTGCATAATTCCATCTTAGCATGGAGTTCTTACCTTCAAAATTTGATGAAACTCATTTTCCAAAAGTTCTTTCAGCTCTGCCTTGTTCAACATGTCATACTCCCCGTGCTGAGTGGCATATTGGTAGAAAACATCAATGACAGTGATGATGCCTTGTAGGAGTTTAGGCATGTTTTTTTCAAGTTTGAGCAACCTAAAGGGAGGAAAAAGAGGGACCAACCGCTTACTATTCTTATTTCTTGTTTAAACACATAAATAGATCTAATTATTTATAATAATTGTTCAGAATTAGGCATGTTTAAATTCATTCTGTTTTAATCAAGAACTAATCCAGAGTTGAATGACTTGTTCAAGCCTTGGACAAAGAGAATGATGAAAGTAGGAACATAATCCTGGGTCTTATTTCCATTCTTGAATGAATATAGGAAAAATGACTTTCTGTTTTGATTTCCCTGCCATTACCAGGGATAATATTCGCTTTGTTCTGTGGCTTTAAATGTCCTGAGTGTTCCACTTCATCTGCTTCCTCTTTCTCTCTAGGTTCCAATAATACTGTGGGTATAGGTCCATCTACATGACATACCTAACTCCAACTAAGGAGCATCAGTGGCTGAACTGAACTCTCAAGACTTTTAGGTCAGAGAAAGTAGACAAATTGAGCATAGACAACAACAAGCCTAGGTGATATGAAACTAAAGGCAACTGCTATTAGTTTCAGCTTCTGTTTTCATTCTTTAAGCAGGAAGTGACCTTCAGATCTTGTTACACAATAGAAAAAGCTCAGCAATAAAGAAGGCAACCTGCCTGTGGACAATTAGAACCCCATGATATCCATGATATTAGGGAAATGACCTCAAAGAAAGGAGATAATATACATAGTCCTAGTCATTGTTTCATTTTCCTTTTCAATAAACTTAAACTTATACCAAAGTTCCCCAGAGTATAACAAAAAGAAGCCTTGTATCTAGTGCCTCTTTGCTTTAGAGCACATCCTGGACTTTCTTAATTTATAGCCCTAAGTACCCTTGAGCGGCATTGAACTCCTACTCACTTACCTAGCTCACCAGAGGAACAAGTAGGATAGAGACAAGCAGCTTGCAGGGTGCTGCTAGTTTGGCAGACTGGCCTTTTTATAGAGGGAATAATGGTCCATCTTAGGGAGGAGCTGCTCTCTTTGAGATGTCCTAATTTACTCATAAACAAGCCCATCTCCACCTCTATCTCCACCTCCCACGTGTTTACCTTCTTTCTCACTTCCTTACGTGTTCACCTAATATTGCATTAGCAATTCCCAAATCTGGGCTACTCTCAGCCCCACCTGCCAAAGTGACAATTTGCAGAAAGGCCTCTTTTTGTATTCGTCAAACTGTCTAACATAATACGTTGACAACGAATTGTGTGGATTTTAATAGAAGTTGAGTGGAGTGTGTGCAGGGACATCACGGCCCAAATGCCAAAGAATCATTGAACTTGATTAAAAGGACTGTAAAGATCATTTAGTCAAACTCTCCCATTCTAAGCTTAATTTTCTCAAATGGTATTCCAGTCAAAGTGTCACCTGTGGTATTGTTATTACCTTTTGAAATGGATAATGGGACCAGAGGCCATCCTTTTATGCCTTTACTACCTCAATTTACCAGACCCCTTATTGGCCATACATCAATGTAGCTTTCATTTTAAACACCATGTAACCTTAGGAAGAAATGCATGCTTATTAGCATGGTACACATGGTTCCTCATGATCTGGGCTGTGGCTTTTCTTCAGCTCCATTTCTCCCCTCCATATTTGTCTTTGTGCTCTACCAGTAATTATTAATACTTCAGACTTCCTCAATATACCATGTTATTTCATTTTTTTTCTTAGAATATCTTTCCTCATTATCTGCCTAGTGAACTAATTATTCTTCAAAATCCATTTTAGGCTTCCCATAGGAAATTTTTCTTTAATTACTCAAGAAAGAGTTGTAATTGTGTACCTTGTTTATATTTCTTATTGTATCAATCATGCTGTATTGTAATCTTTTAAACTTGTTTTTCTATACAATTATTGTTTAATATAAAAATTAGAAAATATTGATAAGCAAATTAGATAGAATCAAAATACCATTAAAGTCACTACCCCAAAAAAACTACTATTAGTTATTTTTTGTATATCCTTGCCTTTCACACACATACACGCACACACACACAGACACATTCTCTCTCTCTCTCTCTCTCTCTCTCTCTCTCTCTCTCTCTCTCGTCTGTGGGCTTATATCATTTCTAGACTATGAGCTCCTTGAGAATAAGGAATGGACATTACATATCCTTATGCCACTTGGAGACCTAGTGTACCGCTTTTGACATAGAGGTCTCCAATATATGTCAGTTTGAATTAAATTGAAAGAGAAGCGGGGATCAAGACTATAGTCCTTTGTATCGGTCAGCTTCTGCCTTTTCACAGTAGGTCACGTTCTGCCCTCTCTCTTGCCATCTTTGCCTCAGAGGACCTGATTTTACCTGAATATAAACTGAATCTTGGCATTGAGAATCATTGAGTGGCTTTCTGCTTATTTCTGAGGACCTTGCTCTGCATTTCATCCATTTTCAACATGTAACACAAATTTCATTGAAGCTATGTGAAGTTACATGGACTTAAAACTTGTGCAATATGGTAATTAGGATTTGAGAATGTGTGGTAGCAATTGTTGGCAAGTGATAAATTACATGATTCCAAATTCAACTATTGTCAGGCTATGTGTTTTCTTCTAAGAATTGCCCAGAGGGCTGCAGAGTCAGTATCCATTCTGTAGCCATGTTTCCTCTGGATGTCTCATTGGGGCAGGTTTTCATGCTTCATCAGAGCAATGACCTTTTTAAAGGTGTGGCTGAGACTGTGGGAGTGAAGGGGAGGTGGAATTTGCTGAGTGAAGACTGATTTCCTGCAGGAGCCAGGTGTTGTCATGAAGGGAGGAGAGGGTTGTGAGTGAGGACTATTCCAGGTGAACGTGCTCTCGGGGCCAGTGTTCTCCTAAGATAGGGGTTAGTGAACTTTTTTTGTAAAGGGCCAGATAGTACAAGATATTATCTCAGCAGGACAGAAAGTTTTTGTTGCAACTACACAACTCTGCTGTTGTAGCATAAAAGCAGCCATAGATGATATGTAATCAAATGAGCATGGCTGTGTTTCAGTATAACTTATTTATTAATACCGATCTTTGACTTTCGTAAAATTTCACGTCATATATTTTTTCAACCACTTACAAATATAGAAACCATTTTTATCCTGTAGGCTACACAAAAATGGATGACAAGATAGCTATGAACTGCAGGCTGTAGTTTACCACTCTTTGCTCCTCTTCTGTATTTGGTTTTCAGGAAGATTCTGCAGGAGAGGAGAATATGAGAGAAAAGAAGGACCGAAAGTTGTGGGGCATTAGAACCACTAACTCTTTCATGAGAGCAACAATGAAGGTGAATTTGTGAATGTCAGCGTGTGTGGGGTGGTAGGGAGAGGGAACAGAACAAGGGACTTTGGCTGCTCGTAAAAGGGAAATAAATTTTGATTTGATATAGGAGAGAAATTTTAATATTTACATTGACTGAAAATTCAGTGAGCTGTTTGTGAAGTAACTGAATTTATTGTCAAGTATATGAATCATTTTTTACTGTTAAAGAAAAAATTAATCTTTTCAGTTCTTGATTTTCTGAATATACTCACCAACTAGAATTTTGTTGAGCTTTATCTCCTGGTTTGTATCATGAAAATAAGAGGTATATTACATGTGCGTTTTGATCACTTCACTCCCTATTGCGAATTACTTATTAAAATTTGGACTAGATTATCACAAAAGTCACTTTCAAAACAGATTCATGATTTTTTTCAGAGTGTGTGCTCCACAGTAACAGGGTTGCACGTGAAGGTTCTTCCATCATAGGTTTGGTTAGTGGATTTTTTCCCCTTGGAGAGGATAGGTTTCAGGAGAAAAGCGTTTCTATGGTGTGGGACATGTTCTGGGTTTTTCAGTGCCTTTCTCTGTGTGTTGGCAGAAGAATGGAAATTACATTTCTTTTTATGTCAAACACAATGCTCTGTGTGTGGGTGTACATTGTTTCATTAATTCTCACAACAACCCTGTTATCTAGGTGTTATATTTCCATTTTGCAGATGAGAAAACAGAGGCTCAGATGAAATCTATAACTTGTTTCAAGTCACTTAGCTATTAAGTGGAGGAGACAAAATTCAAATTCAAATCTGCTTTTTCCTAGAAATAGCAAGTAGGGGACTGTTCATGTCGTGGTAAAGAAGGAGTTTTGGAGACAGTTCTTGAGGAATGGAGTGTTTCACCTAGGAAAAACAAACAAAACTAGCAAGGATAAACAGTGAAGTTCTTGTACCATCTGTGTGCACTCATTTTTTTTTTTTTTTGCCTGTCTGGAAGGCAAAGTAATGTGCCTATTGCATCATCTCCTGGGTCATAGGAAAATTCTAGAGAAGATATTTTTTTCATTGCCTTTTCTGTCCTTTTTCCTCACCGAAATTATTTCTTGTAATTTCTGACAGTTCTGTGTAACCGGGTCTCTATAAATGAGGAGACTATGTAAAGAATAGGGGTATGTATGTCAGAAAAGGTTGATAGTTGTGATTTTGGGCATATGGAATCAAAAGAAGTTAGCTGTACTGCAAAACTGGTCAAATAATGCTTCATTCTATATTCTTCTGATACGGTATTAGTCCTTTTTACTATTATCTCAAAAAATCAAAAATGGATCACATATAATTTTACAGCTTAGCATATATTCCCTTGGGATGAGACAGACATGGTGACATATTTTTCAACTTCAGACCCACACTCTGGAATATATTCTGCTTCACTACTGGTCTTCCTATTGAGTTGTTTCTTTCTCTCTTAATCTCCCTTAATATCCTCCATTTTCTCTTCCAAGAATGCCAAAATGCTCCAAATGCTGGGAATTCAGAGCTCATTTATACTTGTATCCTCTTACTTATTCAGTCAGTATCTTTCTTTAGTATATCTTTTTTTTTTGGTCTTGCTCTGTTGCCCAGGCCGAAGTGTAGTTTTGCGACCATGGCTCACTGCAGCTTCCAAGTCCAGGGCTCAAGAGATTCTCCCACTTTATCATCCCGAGTAGCTGAGATTATAGGTGTATTCCACTGTATCTGTCTTATTTTTTAATTTTAATTTTTTGTAGAGATGAGGTCTCACTATGTTACTTAGACTCCATGTTCTTATCTTGATGTTTGATGCTTTTACTGGCTTGGTACTAATTCATAGCCTCTATCCCTTAATTTCTACTACCCAAAACTTTCAGAATGCAGACCTGGTCCATCAAAGTGGACAGATGGAGAAAAGTGACTGGAAGCAATTCATGAACCTTTCAAGTGTTAGAAATGGTACCCCCCCAAAAAAATGAGATATAAGGACTTTGATTATTGGAAATGAAATCCAGAACATTTATCTTTTAATTTTTGTGCATGTGGGAGTGGGGTAGGGAGGGGATGGTGGTGGGATGGGAGATAGAGAAGGCAGAATGAGGCATTGTAGTATGAATTTAATGAGTAGCAAACTGATTAGACCTCTGTTTCCTTTCTGGCCTCATCTTCCACCACTCTCCCCTTGTGGTACCCTGCTGAAGCCATATTAGCTTCCTTGCTATTCTCCAAAACCTCCAGGCATACTCCTTTTTAAAAGAATTTTTGCCAGGAATGCTCTTCCCCTAAATGTGCATTTGGCTATATACCTTATCTTCTTCAAGTCTTTGCTCAGATATCACCTTCTGAATAAAGCCTACCCTGACCCTTCTATTTGATATATACTTCTAACATACCGAATAGTTGGCTTATTAATTAGGTAAGGTTTTGAGCAGAGGAGTGGCATGATCTGACTCATTGCTATGTTAATACTAGACTGAGAGGTGAGCTAGAATAAGGAAGATGAGTTGGATGACAGATCAAGGAATAGAAATTATTAATACTTCTGGCTTGGATGGCAGTATATGTAGTGGTAACGTTCACTAAGAAAAGCAATAAATGAGAAAGAGAAGGTTTGAGATGAGGGGAAATAATGATGGATTATTACCATCTAATTTGTTTCTATTATCCATTTCCATCTCTTATTAACTGAACTCCTTAAAAGAGCAGTCGGCACTCCTTGTCTCTGACTCCCTTAACTTACACTTACTCCTCAACGCTTTATAGTCTGATTTTCACAGCCTCTTTCAGGCTTTTCGAAGGGCTTTTCTTTCATGGTCTATGTTTAAATGTTTTTACTCTCCAAAGTTCCATCTTTTGCTCTTTGCCTATTTGGATCAGTTTCCAGTCTTATCATTTATAAAGTAGGGTAATTGAGCAGAATAAAGACAAGACGCATTTTTAATTCATAAATTTTTGTTGACAATTGTTATGTAATTGGAATGTCAAAACCAGAGCATTAGAAGCTCTGTCTATAGACTCAAGTGTATTACAATCAGTCACAGTAATGCGATGATGCTATAAGACTTAATACATCTCTGTAAAAGTCATGTAAATATAAAATTTGGTAGCAACTTCAAAACTTGAACTTTTGTATTTAATGCTCTAATTGAAACCCAAACAACAAAATTTTTCTTTAATATTAAAATTTAAACTTACACCACTTACGTATGCTAACTGAGGAGGGCAAGTATGCATTGTCCTTTAAAAGAAGATGAACATTAAGTAGAAGGGTTAAAGTAGTATTACGTTTTTTAAAGAAAAGGATAGAGCCAGATAACTTTTTCCTCAGAAAGAACTTGTCGCAATAAATTCCTGTTGTTCTTTATATTTTTCTTCTCATGTCTTGGTTTTTTAGTTAGTTCCTCTCCTGTTGGTGTGTCCCTTATTAAAGTAATGGTCATATTGCTTGTGGATATATTTTTAGAGTGTAACATTATAAAAAAAAATAAAAACCTGTTTTTGCTTGCTTCCATTGTTACTTGCCACAGAGCTATTTTTTTTAAATTAGTATCCTCTGTGTACTTGTCAATTTGACTTATAAATAATTAGAAATTAATTGTTTGAATTGTTAGGTGAAATATTAGTATTTCTGTCCTACAGACAGTAAAACTGAGGTTTAACAGTGTTAATTAACTTGTGAAATTACACAGATACTAAGTTGCAGAGGTAGAATTTGAACTCAGGTTTCTGACTTTAAATCAGGACTCCTAACTCATAAAAGTCTCAACTCTAAAGGGACAATTGCACTGTAAAGAATATTTAACACATGCAGCATATTAGTCTGAATCAACAGTATTGTGTGTGTGGAATTGTGTAATTATATATATATTATAAAATTATCATAATTAATGATAATAATAGGCTTTATAATTATAATTTACTAACATAAGCTATATAATACAAATATGGAGTTACTATTTGGTTAGCAAAAAAGTTAATTCCAATTGTCTTTGCTTGCTTCTTATGGAGTTGGAATTCTGCAAGGATCTCTTCTAGGTACAGTTAGCTTTTCCTTTAATTTTTTAAATTAATAAATAATACTTATACATACTTAGGTACATGTGATATTTTGATACTTGCATTGATGTGTAATCATCAAATCAAGGTAATCAGATATTTGTCACCTCTAACTTTTATTATTTCTTTGTATTGGGAACATTCCAAATCTCTTCTAGCTATGTTGAAAAAAAGAATTAATTATTGTTAACTATACTCCACCATACAGTGGTATCAAACACTAGAACTTATTTCTTCTAGCTATATTTTCTAGCTATATTTTCATACCCATTAACCAATCTCTCTTTATCTTTCCTTCTTTCTACTTTTCCCAGCCTTTGGTAACCATCATTCTACTCCACTTTCATGAGATACGCTTTTTTTAACTCCCACATTTGAGTAAGAACATGCAATATTTGCCTTTCTGTGTCTGGCTTATTTCACTTAACATGTCCTCCAGGTCCATCTATGTTGCTGAAAATTTCATTCTTTCTTAATGGCTAAATAATATTCCATTGTGTAGATATATACCACTTTTCTTTATCCATTCACCCTCTGATGGACACTTAGATTGATTTCATATTGTGACTATTGTGAACAGTGCCATAGTAAATGCGGGCATGCAGATATTTCTTCAATAAACTGATTTTCTTTCTTTTGAATAAACACCCAGGAGTAGGATTGCTGGATCATATGGTAGATCTATTTTTAGTGATTTTTGGAACTTTGATACTCTTTTACATAGTGGTTGGACTAATATATATTCCATCAACAGTGTATAAGAGTTCCCTTTTCTCTGCATCCTTGCCAGCATCTTTTCTTTTTAATAATAGACATTTTAACTGAGATGAGATGATATTTCATTGTGGTTTTCCTTGATAATTAGTGATGTTGAGCATTTCTTCATATGCTTTTGGCCATTTATATGTCTTTTGTGACATATTCAGCCCACTTTTAATTTTTTTTTTCTTTACTATTGAGTTGTTTGGTTTCCTTATATGTAATGGTTATTAATCTCTTGTCAGATGGATAGTTTGCAAATATTTTTTCCAATCTGCATGCTGTCCTTCATTATGTTGATTGTTTCCTTTGCTGTACAGAGCTTTTTAATATGATGCAGTTCCATTTATTTATTTTTGCTTTTGTTGTCTATGCTTTTGAGTTCTTACCACCAAAAAATCTTTGCTTAGATAAATGTCAAAAAGTGTTTCCCCAACGTTTGCTATCAGCATTCTCCTGGTTTTAGGTATTACCTTTAAGTCTTCAATCCATTTGGAGTTGATTTTTGTATGTAGTGAGACATAGTAGTCTGGTTTTATTCTTCTGCATATAGATATCCAGTTTTCCCAAAACTATTTCTTGAAAAAAATATTCTTTCTCCAATGTATGTTATTGGCACATATGTGAAAGTGAGTTGGCTATAAAGATGTGGATTTATTTCTGGGTTCTGTATTATGTTCCATCGGTCTATGTGTCTTTTTGTGTCAATACCATGCTATTTTGATTATAATAGATTTGTAGTATGTTTGAAGTCAAGTAGTGTGATGATTCTAGCTTTGTTCTTTTTGCTTAGGATTGCTTTGGATGTTTGGGGTCTTTTGTGGTTCCATACGAATTTTAGGAATTTCTTTTTCTATGTCTGTGAAGGATTTCATTGGTATTTTGGTAGGAATTGCATTGAATCTATAGATTTCTTGGAGTGATACGGACATCTTAACAATATTCATTCTTCTAATCCATGAGCTTGGGATATTTTTCCATTATTTGCCTCCTCTTCAGTTTCTTTCATCAGCATTTTATAATTTTTATTGAAGAGCTCTTTCACTTCTTTCGTTAAATTAATTCCTAGATATTTAGGGATTTTTTTGGATAGTATTGTAAACGGGATTATAGGATGGATTTCTTGATTTCTTTTTCAGATTACTTGCTGCTGGTGTATATAAATGCCACTGAATTTTCATGTTGATTTTGTATCCTGCAACTTTACTGAATTTCTTTATCAGTTCTAAGAAATTTTTTGGTAGAGTCTTTAGGTTTTTCTAAATACAAGATTATGTTATCTGCAAACAAGAATAATTTGATTTCTTTCTTTCCAGTTTGGACTCCCTTTATTTCTTTCTCCTTCCTAGTTGCTCTGGCTAGGTCTTTCAGTACTATATTGAATAGGAATTGTGAAAGTGGCCATCCTTGTTTTGTTCCAGAGCTTAGAGGAAAGCCTTTGTTTTTCTCCATTCGTTATGATGTTAGCTATGGGTTTGTCATATATGGCCTTTATTGCTTTGAGTTATGTTTCTTCTGTACCCAGTTATTGAGAGTTTTTATCATGAAGCACTGTTGAATTTTATTGAGGATTTTTTTTTAGCATCTATTGATATGATCATGGCTTTTATTCTTGATTCTGTTCATGTGATGTATGACATTTATTGATTTGCATTTGTTGAAGCATGCTTTTATTTCCAGGGTGAAAAAGATTATAAATAATCTTTTTAATGTGTTGTTAAATTTAGTTGACTAGTATTTTGTTCAGGATTTTTGCATTTATGTTCATCAGGCATATTGGCCTGTAGTTTCCTTTTTTTGTTGTGTTTCTGTCTGGTTTGGGTATCAGAGTAATGCTGGCCTCACAGAATGAGTTAGAATTCCCTCCACTTTAATTTTTGGGAACAGTTTTAGGAGAATTGGTGTTTATACTTCTTGAAGAGAGTGATTGAATTTGGCAGTGAAGCCATCTGGTCCTGGACTTTTCTTTGTTGAGAAATTTGTTGTTACTGATTTTATCTCACTAATCATTATTAGTCTGTTCAAATTTTCTCTTTTTTCCTGATTCTATTGGTAGACTGTATGTTTCTAGGAATTTATTGATTTCCTCTAGATTTTCCAATTTTTTGGATAAAATTGTTAATATAATCTCTAACAATCCTTTGTACATATCTGTGGAATCAGTTGTAATGGCTTTTTTTCATCCTTGATTTTTCTCGGGTCTTTCCTTAGTCTAGCTAATGGTTTCTTGATTTTGTTTATCTTTCCAAAAAATCAGATTTTTATTTCAGTGACACACACACACACACACACACACATATTTATATATAGTCTCAATGTTATTTTTTTCTGCTTTAATTTTTATTATTTCTTTTTTTCCTGCTAATCTTGGGTTTCTTGAAGTGCCTTATTAGGTTGTTTATTTGAAGTCTTTCTACTTTTTTTTAATGTAGGCCTTTATTACTGTGAATTTACCTGTTAGAACTACTTTTGCTATATATTCTATAGGTTTTGGTACATTGTTTATATTCATTTTTTTCCTTAAATTTTTTTAAATTTTCTTTATTGACCTATTTATTGTTGAAGAGCATGTTGTTTAATTTACATTATTTTGTGCAATTTCTATCATTTCTTCCATTATTAATTTCTAGTTTTAATCCATTGGTGGAAAGATACTTGATATGATTTTGATTTTTAAAAATGTATTAAGACTTGATTTGCTCTTTGAAAGTTTATTTGAATTTGGCAGTGAAGCCATCTAGTCTTGGACTTTTTGTTGCTGGGAAACTTTTTATTACTGATTCAATCTCATTACTCATTAATTGTCTTTTCAGGTTTTCTCTCTTCCTGATTCAATCTTGGTAAGTTGAATGTGTCCAGGAACTTACATATTTCTTCTAGGTTTTCTAGCTTGTAGTGTGTAGTTTATAATAGTCTCTGGTGAACATCTATAATTTTGCAGCATTAGTTGTAGTGTCTCCTTCTTGATTTCTGATTTTATTTGGGTCTTTTTGCTCTTTTCCTTTGGTTAGTCTAGCAAGTGTTTTATTGATTTTGCTTACCTTTTCAAAAAAACAACTTTTTATTTCATTGATCCTTTGTATCATTGTTTAAGTCTATAATTCATTTAGTTGTTCTCTGATTCTTACTATTTCTTTCCTTCTACTAATTTGGAGTTTTGTTTGTTCTTTCTTTTTGGTTCCTTGAGGTGCATTTTAGGATTGCTTATTTGAGACATTTCTGGTTTTTATTTTTTAACTGTAAGTGTTTATTGCTGTGAACTTGTTTCTTATTTCTGCTTTTGCTGTATCCCATAGTTTTTGGTTTATTGTGTTTCACTTTTCATTTGTTTGAAGAAATTTTTTATTTCATGTTAATTTCTTTCTTTCTTTCTTTCTTTTTTTTTTTTTGAGATGGAGTCTGCTCTGCCACCAGGCTGGAGTGCAGTGGTGCAATCTCAGTTCACGCAACCTCTGCCTGCCAGGTTCAAGAGATTCTTTTTCCTCAGCCTCCTGAGTAGCTGGGACTACAGATGCACACCACCATGCCCAGCTAATTTTTGTATTTTTAGTAGAGACGGAAACCAACCATGTTGGCCAGGATGGTCTTGATCTCCTGACCTCATGATCCATTCACCTCAACCTCCCAAAGTGCTGGGATTACCATCCTGGCCTCATGTTTATTTCTTCCTTGATCCTGTGGTCATTCAGGAGCATATTGTTTAGTTTCCATATATTTGTACAGTTTCCCGAGTTCCTCTTGTTACTGATTTCTAGTTTTATTCCTTTGTAGTCTGAAAAGATACTTGATATGATTTTAGTTTTTAAAAATGTATTAAGACTTGTTTTTTGTCATAATGTATGGTTCAACCTGGAGAATGTTTCTTGTGCCAATGAGAAGGATGTGTATTCTGTAGTTATTGGATGGAATGTTCTGTAAATGTCTTTTAGGTCCATTTGATCTAGAGTGTAGCTTAAATCTGATATTTATTGATTGTCTGTCTGGATGATCTGTTTATTGCTTAAGGTGGGATGTTTGGGTTCCCCACTATTAGTGTATATTGCAGCTAATCTCCCTTTTTAAATGTATTAATACTTGACAATATATTTGGATGCTCTGGTGTTGGGTGGGTATATATTTACAATTGTTATATCCTTTTGTTGTATTGACCCTTTATATCATTATATAATGGCCTTTTAAAAATCTTTTTTCAAAATCATTATTGATATATAGTCACTTTTATCTGAGCATAGCTGAAGTACATTTTTTCATCTCTCCACTTTCAGTCTGTGCATGTCTTTATAGGTGAAGTATGTTTCTTAGAGGTAGTGTATAGCTGGGTCATTAAAAATATCCATTCAGCCACTCTCTGTCATTTACTTTTAGAATTTAACTCATTTATATTAAAAGTTATTATCGATAGGTAAAGGTTTACTATTGGCATTTTGTTGCTTGTTTTATAGTTGTTTGGTAGATTTTTTTTCTTTCTTTTCTTGTTTTCCTTTGTTGTTAAGTGATTTTCTCTAATAGTATGTTTTGATTTTGTGCTATTTATTTCTAGTGTATTTATGATAGGTTTTTGCTTTTTAATTACCACAAGGCCTACAAAAAACATCTTATGTTATTATAGGTTATTTTAAGCTGATAATGGCTTAACTTCATTGCAAAGAAAAGAAAAATAACAACAACAACAAAAACAGCAACAAAAAACCCTCTGTATCTTCAACACTATTTCCTTCCAACATTTTGACTTTTTGATGTTTCCATTTACATTTTTGTATTGCCTATCTCTTAACCAATTGTTTTAGTTATTGTTTTAATAGATTTGTGTTTTAGTCTTTATTCTTAAAATATAAGTGATTTACTTACTTCAATTACAGTATTAGAGAATTCTGAATTTGTTTTTTCTTTTACAGTGAGTTTAATAACTTCAGATGTGTTCTTGTACATTAGCATCCATTTCTTTCATATTAAGAACTCCTTTTAGCATTTCCTGTAAGTCAGTTCTGCTATTAAGGAATTCTCTCAGCTTTTGTTTGTTTGGAAATTCTTTATCTCTTCTTCATGTTTAAAGACTAACTTTGCTGGGTACACTATTTTTGGTTAGCAGTTTTTTTTTTTTCCTTTGCCACTTTGAATATCATATCCTGTTCTCTCCTGGTCTGCAGAGTTTCTGCTGAGAATTCTGCTGAAAATTGTACTGGGGCTTCTTTGAATATGATATATTTCTTTTCTTTTGCTGCTTTGAGTATTCTTGATTTGTCTTTAATTTTTGCTAATTTAATTATAATGTGTCTTGGGGATTTCCTCTTTGAATTGAATTTTATTAGTGACTTCTGAGCATCTTGTACTTGGATAGCATCATCTTTCTCCAGATTTGGGAAACGTTCAGCCATTATTTCCTTAAACATGCTTTCTAGACCCTTCTGTTTTTTCTCTCCTGCAAATTCTTGTTATATGGAGGTTAGTTCACTTGACGATGTCCCATAATTATTATAGGCCACTGATGGACTATGCATAATTCGTGGTCTTCCACCTATGCAAAGTCCAGACTGACCATGCATATTGACAGAGACTCTCCTTAACCTAACTAGTCAGTTTTTTTTGAACCCAACTAGACCCCATCTTGGGAATGTCCCCAAGAGCCCAGATTTAGCAAGAATCTTATTAAGTCAGTTTAGACAGAATCCTCCACCCTTGAGATATCTGATCATCTTCAGTATCTGACCAATTTCTTCCTCTCTCATTGTCTCCCAGGTAATATGGGATCACTTTGGCCTGTATACAGTAAGAATTCTGTTAGGTCAGCTTATCAAGAATTATCTTACACTTGCAGTAATTTTTTAACCACTGACCTTCACCATTCTTCTCCTTGGCTATACATTTCCTCTTTTCTTTGTTGAATTAGGAATTGAGATCCACCTGTCTCCCCATTACAAAATCCCATTGCAGTAGTCCCTACACCTATCAAGGTAGACTTGAATAATGTCTGTCTTACCATTTTAACAAATGTTAGTGTATTTTTTGCTTTAATAGTATCAAATAATTGTTTCTGGCTTATTCCTGAGGATCCAAGATTAAGTCTTTGCCTTTCAGTCTTACCTGTTGATCCAGACCCTGAATGATCAGGGATGTTCTGACTGCTTAAGACTAAGCTTATTTGTGCTTTTATCCCCAGATTTCAGTGGACTGAAATCAAAGTTGAATGGTCTATTTTTGTTTCAGACTATCGATAGTCTTATCAGCACTTCTATAGCTGCCATGTTTACAACTATAACCTGATCCTTTCATCATTACTATCACTCTGTATATAATTAGACCCAAATTCACCTTGGGTTTTGTCAAGTCTGGGGGCAGACTGTGGCTGAACGATGGATGAAAGACATATGCAAACACTCAAACTTGTGGCGTACTGGCCTAGATAAGCCAGCGACCCTCATATTTAATTAGTACAGGTTTAATGACAAAGATCCTGAGTAAACACCATTATTTTGTAATTAAAATTGGCAACTTCCCAAGTAGAGAGCAGTCATGCACACAGTTGGGCAAAGACTGGTCTTATGACAACATGAGTAAACAAGCTATTTAGATAAACTCCCCTACATTCCCTTTTTATCTGCTCTTTGCTATTAGTTCAAGATAAAAGGATTAAGCTGCCTTCAGCCATAACTCTCTCCTAAGGCCTTTGAAAAACTTTCCAGCCTTCCAAGAAAGTTTGCATCTATTTTATAATTTCTCCCATCATCTTGATCAATTTCCTACAGGGTTTGACTTGTCTGGCTTCTGAGTGTGTTATCTGTCTCCTGCTTAATTATGACTATGACTTGCTTGCTCCTGGAGGGAACTTCTTCTATTATTTTTTTGATGTTGGATCCTGACTGTTTATGGGTAGACATTGTCTGTTTATGAATAGACCTTGAATTTTTAGCACTGTCTTCAGAATGATTATGGATGGATCCTTTCAGTGTTACTTTATTTGGTTCTGGTTGTCCATGACCACACTTGGACTGTCCATGGGTTAATGTTGACTCTTTGAGTCTCTTTTATCACCACTAAACTGATCATAAACATATCTGCACTGCCTACTTTTACTAGAACCAGACTGTATGGATGAAGCTGACCCTGAGTGTCTGGAGCTATTTTCTGATTGTTGGTGGCTGGATACATGTTTTCTCATGTGCAATACTCAGATTCCCCATGAGTAAACCATATTATTAGTGTCCATTAGTGCATGTCTAGCCATGATGAGATCCTGAATATATAGTGCAGTCTTCTGTCTGTCCCTGGCTAGAGGTTTGTCTGCCTGTGTGCTGAATCCATGAGTGGCTCTCTGTCCTCAGGGAGATTCTGAGTATATGATGTAATCTCCTTGTCTTCCTCTGGTGCTAGACTCAGATTTCACATGTCTGTATCCAGACTGTCCATATGTTGATGCTATTTCTTCTCTGAATCTTCTAACTGCTCTTGATTATCACTGGACTGGCTGTAGCTAAATCCTCAATGTCTACTTACCTTGTACCCAGATGATGATTGTCCATGTCCAGGAAGAGTTTGTAGAGCTGTATCCTGACTGTTCAAGGCAGGATTCTTGCCTTTCTCTTTTGCTTGACCTTGAAAGCCTATGGGAAGAATCAGACTGTCTGTAATTATTATTTGGACTTCTTGAGATCCTGAACATTGGAGCTATGTCTTGACTGCCCATGGCAGGATTCTTAATTTTCTCCTGTACTGGATCATGTGTGTCCATGGTTGGTCTCAGATTGTCTATTAGTGGCTTTCTGGCCTTAATGAGACCCTGAGTTTCTGGAACTGCCTACTGACTGACCATAAATGGATTTGCATTGGTTTTTGAACTAGACTTAGACCATCCATGGGTTGATTTTTACTGTCTTTCTGAATTGTCCGATTGTCCTTCACTGTCATTGGCTTGACCAATATTGGATCTCTGATGTTTTCTTGTTGTAGATTTAGTCAGTATAGATGTTGATTGCCTATGAAATGACCCAGATTATCCATAAATAGACTCATGCCTTTTTCTTGTGTTGGACCTACATTCTTCAAGGGTAGACCCAGCTTGCCTATGGGTAGATGTCTGTCCTTGGTAGAACCCTGGACCATCTCCTAATTTCCCATGGCTGAAATAATCTCTTTCTCTTGTGCTAGACCAGACTCCTTATGGTCATTTTCAGATTTATTATATTGTTTCTGATTGTCCTTCACTATTACTGGACTGACTGTAATTGGATCCCCCTTATCTGCTTATACTGGACCCAGATTGAGTAAAATTATGATAGTTTGAGAGTAAGCCTTGAGTGTCTACAGCTGTCTCTGTCCATGGCTAAACTGTGTGATTTTGGTGCTGGATCTTAGCTGTCTATAGATAGGTGCAGACTGCTTTTCAGTGTGTGTCTTTCCTTCATAATACTCTGAGTGTTTAGAACTGTCTTCTGACTGTCTATGTCTCAACTATCTGTAATCATACTCAGACTGTCCATGGGTTGATACTTTCTATAAGTCTCCTGATATTACTATCACTACAATAATTGGATACTCAATGTCTGTTTATATTTGAGCCAGGCCTTGTAGGTGCAGATTGTCTATGAGCAGATCTGGAACATCTAAAATGATCTCCTCATTGTCCATAATAAGATACATGTCATTCTGTTATGCCAGACCCATATTCTCCTTGAGTGGGCTCAGAATGTCCATGGCTTGCTGTCTGGCCATGTTGACATCTTGAATGTCTAGAGCTGTATTCTAACTTTCCATGGCTAGAATCCTGCCTTTCTCTTCTGCTGGATCATGTTGCTTATGGCCATACTCAGACTGACTGTGGGTAAAAGCTGACAATCTATCTTATTTCCTGATTGTCATTCACTATCACTAGATTGACTATAACTGAATGCCTGTTTTCTGCTATTGGTAACAGACCATGTGGATATTACCTGACTGTCTACTGCTATCATCTGACTATCTATGGCTTGATTCTTGTCTGTTTTTTCTACTGGACTCAGACTGTTGATAGACTATTGCTAATTCTTGATCTGAGTCTCTTGACAGTCCTTCACCAGCCTAATTGGATTCTTATCTATTTTTACTGGTTCCAGACTTTGCTGTTTATGATTATTTATTTGCTGACTCTAAGTATTTGCAGTTGTCTTCCAAGTGTTCACAGGTAAATGTGTCTTACTGTTATACTGATCACTGCTCTTCATGACTAGACCCAAACTGTCCGTGAATTTATGTCTGGCTACGAAAAGACATGGATTGTCTAGAGGTGTCTCATGTCTGTTCATGGGCTATCTGACTTTTTCCAGTGATGGATCCTGACTGTTCATATGTAGATTCAGACTGACCATTAGTGGATGTTTGTCTCTTATAAGACCTAGCATTTAGAGTTTATAGACATATCTCTTATCGACCAACTGTCCATGGGTTGATTCTATGTCTGTGTCTCCAGATTGTATTTTATGGTCACTGGCCTGATTATAACTTTATCCTTGACATCTGCTTATTTTGGGTCCAGAATATATTAATAGTACTCTCCTGTGAATTGACCTGAAGGTCCAGTGCTGCCTTTTGATTGTCCACAGTGAACCAATTTCTTTTCCTTGTGTTGAACACAGATTCTTCTTGGACGGCTAGATTGCCCATGTATAGTTGTCCATTCTTGATGAGTTTCTAGCGTACCTTTTGACTGTCTATGGCTAGAGCCATCTCTTTATTTATTTATTTATTTTTATTATTTGTGTGTGTGTGTGTGTGTGTGTGTGTGTGTGTGTGTGTGCTGGATCCAGATCGCCTATGCCTATACACAGCTTGACCATAGGAGAAGAGTAACTGTGTATCCCAGTCTTCTAACTATGCTTCATTACTCAACAGAGTAAATTTAGATTTCTGCTGTCTGTTTATGCTATATGTAGACAGTACAGGTGATGAATATGAAATTATGGATTTCCAGAGCTCTCTCCTTATTTATTGTGGCTGGATCCATGTCTTCTGGTATTGGGTCCAGATTTTCCATGTGTATACCCAAACTGTCCATAAATAGATGTCTGTCCTGAGAATCTAACACTCTCTTGTGAGTATTTGTGGTGAGAGCCTCATTTTCTTATTTTATTAGATTTCTGTTGTTTGTGGCCATATCCAGGCTATTTATGGGTTGATGCTGACTGTCTGAGTTTTCTGATTGTCTTTCACTATTATTAGATTGACTATACCTGGGCACCTTGGTTCACTTGTACTGACTCCAGACTATGTAGGTAATGATTGGTTATGAGATGACTTGGCACTCTCTCTTGACTGTCCATTGAATCCATGCAAACTGTCCATGACTGGTTATTTGGCCCTGCTGAGATACTAACTATCTAGAGCTGCTTCCTGTTTGACCATGACTAGGATTTTATTTTCCTCTTTTGCTGGATCAGTATTGCCTGACTATATTTAGACTGGTCATAGGTAAATATTGACTGTTCTTTTAAATCTCCTGATTGTCCCTCACTGTCACTGGACTAACTATAGCCAGAACTACTGGCATACAGATGGCATGTCAAAGGACTAGAATGAGACTCCCTAGGGAAGAATGTGTAGATATATAAGAAAAAAAAAGCAACAGATAGAACTCTGGAGCCTTTCAGTCCTTAGAGGTCAAGCAGAGGGGGCAAAGCCAGTCAAGTAGACCCAGAAGTAGTGGCCAGGGAAGTAGGAGGAAATCCGGGAAAATATAGTGTCATGGGAGCAAAGAGAAAGAAGGATAGAGAGGTTAGCTAAATGCTAAATGCTGCTAAGATACTAAGCAATTGAAATGACCATTGAATTTAGCAATAGGAATGTTGCCTATCTGCTTGTTTGGCATTATACATGTTGATAGGCGTTTCAAACTTGATGTCACCAAAACAGAACTCCTGATTTCTCTTTCATCAAAGTATAGTGCTCCTGTTGTTCTCTGTCCAAATAATCATAAAAAATATCATCATCTACCAGCTTGTTCAGACTAAAATGTTGAGTCATCTTTCATTTCTCTTTCCTTATCTTTTATTGACAGTCCATCAGCAAGCCCTACCAGTTTTCTTTCAAAAAAATTTTTTTTCTTTTTGAGACAGGGTCTCACACTGTCATTAAGGTTGGAGTGCAGTGGCATCATCTTGGCTCACTGTAACCTTTGCTTTCCAGGCTCAAGCGATCCTCCCACCTCAGTCTCCCAAGTAGCTGGAACCACAGGTGCACACCACCATGCCTGGCTAATTTCTGTATTTTCGATAGAGATGGGGCTTTGCTATATATCCCAGGCTGGTTTTGAACTCCTAAGCTCAGGCCATCCACCCACTTTGGCCTCCCAAAGTGGTGGAATTACAGGCCTGACCCACCACACCCAGCCTCAAAATATTCTTAATCCGTTTTTTTGTTTTGTTTTGTTTTGTTTTTAATAGAGTCTTGCTCTGTTGCCCAGGCTGGAATGCAATATTACACTCTTGGCTCATTGCAACCTCTGCCTCCCAAGTTCAAGCAATTTTCCTGCCTCAGCCTCCTGAATAGCTGGGACTACAGGTGCCTGCCACCATGCCCTACTAATTTTTGTATTTTTAGTAGAGATGGGGTTTCACCATGTTAGCCAAGCTGGTCTCAAACTCCTGACCTCGTGATCTGCCCGCCTTGACCTCCCAAAGTGCTGTCATTACAGGCGTGTGCCATCATGCTTGGCCTCTTAATCCATTTTTATTTCCATCTTTACTGCTAATAATCTAGTTCATGTTACCATCATCTCAGCTATACTATTGCAACTAGTCTCTGCTCTTTCTTCTTCATGCCACAATCTACTATCCACACAGCAATCAGCATGAAGTTTTAAAAATGTAAATCAGTGTTACTTCCCTGCTTAAAACACTTGAGAACTTCTTATTATACTTAGGATAGTAGATAAACTTTTTACTATTATTCTCTTTGTGATTTGACCCTCATCTGCCTCTGTGATGTCATTTTGTATCTCCCTTCTCCTTGTTCACTATGCTGTGGACTCATTGACCTTTCAGCTCAGAAAAATATGGTGGCTATTCTGCCTGTTCTTTTCTAAGGACCCTGTGCTCTGAATTGTTTGTTGATGTCTTTTTCTCCACATAGTTTGTGTCTGTATGTCTGGTTTCTGTTCAGATAATGTCTCCTTTGAGTAACTTTCCTTCCTATCTCTGGTACATTTATTTTCTTTATATCATTTTATTACCATTTGAAATTTGATTAGTTTCTGTCTCCTTCTCCAGAATGTATAAGCTCTTTGAGAGTGATAATTTTGTCTGTCTGTTTACTACTGTAAACTCAGAATCTAGATTAGGGCCTTGCTCATGGTAGGCTGGCACGTATCAATTATTGTTGCATGAATGAATGATTATTGTTGCATGAATAAACAAATAAGTGCTTTTGTCTGTGTAGAGTATCCTTCCTTCATTTTTCTTTAGCACACTGTTTGTGTTGTTTTCTTTGCATATCTAGCACATCATTCCTCTTATACCATGTAGTGTACTGAACTACAGTTATTTTATGGATTGTCTCATATAAGAAGTGATCTTTGTGAGACCAGTGATTACAGCTTATTCATGTTAGTATCCATGTTATGTATCAAAGTACCTACTCAGCGATAGGACTCAATTACATGAATTAATGGATGAATTATTCCATTAGAATTCAACCATCATGAATTCAGATAATAGAGAATCAGAGGATTGGTTTCCTGAAATCAGATTCTATCCTACCGATACTGATCCAACTGATCTTACTGATCCTGTCTACATTTTCATGTATCTAAAAGGATGCAGGATATAAGCATTCTCTGCATCTATAGATTCAACAGGAGGCATGACTCATCCAGTTCACAGTAAGAGCTGCATGATATTTAGACGGATGTATCTAAAAGGATGTATCTAAAAGGATGCAGGATATAAGCATTCTCTGCATCTATAGATTCAACAAGAGGCATGACTCATCCAGTTCACAGTAAGAGCTGCATGATATTTAGACAAAGCCCTCTGAAAGTAATGGAGACAATCAATAATGCTGTATTTCTTTCAGCCCACCATGTCTTAGGGATGTACAATGAAGCAATGCAAAGAGTACTGAGTAATCTCAGAGAAGGCACATTACTGTCTTCAATTTCCTTCTCTATTAGAGAATCTTATGGTTACAGGGGACCTAAAATAACTTTTTTTACAAAGCCAAGCATCCATTAGTGTTATGCAGAGTACATCCCTAGATTCCCACCTTGGTTTACAATAAATAGGAAGAGTTGGATGGATTCCCTCATACTCAGTTCACCAACATACATGTAGGATGTTGATTGAAGTAGTGGCAGGATACTAAAGGTCAGGAAAGTGGCCTTTTAGACCTGTTAAAGATTCCTGCTCAGGAGAAGCCACCCTTTGTGAAATGGTCTGATTCATCATATTCTGATCCACCCATATCTCCACTTTTCTTTCTCTGTTGTTTATTTCCTAACTTCTTAAAGTACTAATTTCTGCCTGTATTAGCAGCTTGCAGATTTAGGTTGACATTAGTCCTGGCTAGCATAAATTTTACAGAAGAATCTCTTTGGAAATCATAGCCTCCTTGTGTACATCTGTCATCTTTTATACTTTATCATATTTCCCATATTGACCTAACAAATGCTTGAGGCATATGTGCTAAAGAGCAGTGATCCTTGAGTTGAGGTAGTAGAATATGCATGTGTAAGAGAGATCTGAAATCCAAAATAGGTGAAGAGTTTTGGAGAGTTCCCAGCTAGGATTTAATCTCACATAGTTTGTTACTGTCAATTCCATATCTGATTATTATAGAAATATGCCTGGGAGATAATGAACTGCTACCTGTGGTCTTTGATATATTGTTATAAATGGAAATGAGAGGTTATTGGAGGTGGGCAAATTTAGTTGATTATGCCAAATTGAGAAGTGAGGTCTACTTTTCTCTTTTTATCGTGGTTTTTAACCCAGAATATCAAATGTATGCTGCATACTCTGCCTTGGTGAACCTTGAGACAGTATGTTTACTCCTGTAGTCATGCCTCTAACTCTATACAGGAGTCTCTCATAGAGATTCTCAGTAACTATGCAGGAGATTCTCAACCCTGGACTTTCTGTTTCTAGTCATTTGTGTCTCACTGCATATATAATCTCTCCACTTGGATACTTAGATACTTAGATATCCCCATCATCTCAAACTGGTCCCACTATAATACTTTCCCCAGATGTATATTTCTTCTATTGTCTCCTGTCACATATCAGTGACATTCTTTTGTGTCTCAGACTAAGGACTCTGTAGTCATTCTTTATTTCTCCCCTTTCTTCATCCTCACACTCACATGACCACCACATTTTGTCAGTTTTACTGCAGATTTGTCTCCTGGATCTAAGGCTCCTCTCTGTCCTCGGCATGGCTTGTTTTATTCTGGTCCTGGCTACCTTGTATCTGGATTATTTCCAGAATTTTTCTAATTAGTCTTTTTCTACCACCAGGATATCTTCTTATCAATCCTTCTACATTGCTGCAAGATTCATCTTTCTATAAACAAATATTATCTTGTAATTTTCTTGCCTTAAAGCTCCTGGTAAGCTCTCCTTTGTCTAGAATAAATTTCAAATTTCTTACCTTGGCATGCAAGCCTCTGGAAAATCAGGCATGAAAGTTCACTTTTTAGTCTTTTCTATTACCACTTGTCCTTTATGGGATTGTTCCTTTGTTAACAACAATCCTCGATCATTTCTTATCTAATTAATGTCTTTGCACATGCTATTTCCTCTACCATTTTTCTTCTCCACCAGACAAGCTTTCTTATAAATCCTATAAGATCTGGTGGATAATCTCATCTCCTTTGTGATACTTTCTGTGACATTCTCTGCAGCTTAAGCAATTCCTTCTAGTGAAGTTACTTTCATTCAAGTAGGGGTCTCCCATAGCTCCTGTCACATCATGTTATAATTGTTTGTTCATTTGCCTGTTGGCCACCCATCCCTTTCACCTGGCCCCCATCTCTGTGCCAGTAGGTGTGATTAATATTTTGTGAGCAGTAATCTTTAGTGGTTTGGGACCTTTAGTGAAGGCACAGATGGTCCTCCTTTAGGAGCCACAATGTACATTAGCCTATTAAAATCGCTGACTCTGAGAAGCTGTGTAGAACTCAAGACCCTGTGTCTAACGGGGGTTTCTCAAATATTTTTAACCAGGGAACTCTTCTTTTGAAGAATATCTATTATTAATCAAAGAATTTAGTAAGGGAAATGTTCTGCATCAAATACTCTCTGAAGCATTAAAAAATGATAGTCAAAAAGCCATGTTTTTGCTTCATTGTCAGCATTAGCATCTTTCTCTCTCCTTATTTCTTCTCTTTTCCAGAGGCTTTTATCATTTTATTACTCCAGCCACCTAATTGGAAATGTATGATATGAGTAATGCCCTCAGGGGACTTGTACCCTGGTTCTGTTTTTACAATGGATAGGCTTCCAAATCTTACTGATGCATGGGGGCTAACAGCTTGCAAGATAATTAGCCATTATGTTGAAGGACAATTTCTTTGAATATATGTAGATCACCATTTTAATCAGCGACTTGAATAACAATGTGAATTGATGGTAGATATGTTATATGTAAGATTCAGGATGCATGAAGAAGATTTTTTAGGCTGGAATGAAATGGTGGGAAAATCTAGAAGAAATAACTTTAATAGTTGTATAAAAAAGTATCCTGAACTGCAAACCTCTACATAACTAGAATAATCACTGAAGTACAGTTCCAGAAGTCCTTCAAGTGTGGACTTGTATCAGCAATGATGAACTTTTATGCTGAAGCCATAGATTCCTCAATTAATGCTGATCTTGTGGTGTTGAAGACTGGCTCAGTGTCTCTATCAGCATTTTAAATCTTTTATTAGTGTGAACTGATTTTACAATTTCCTATTGTTTTCCAGGAATTCATCTCTATTTTAAGATTCCTCGAACAACTTGAGGCAAATTCTTCTAAGGCTTGATCAGACATGTTAAATGGCATTCCCAGTAGTGGTAAGCATATGAATGAAATTATGTGGAGCACATGCCTTTTGAGTTTTGACTGCTTCAGATTGAATTTTTTTCTCCTCTGGGGCACTTTTAAGGGGTTAGGGGGTTTTGCTGTCTCCCTTTCTTCCAAATTTTTGATGTACATGACCTGGAATGAAACTCTTTTTCCCACTTATTACTCTTTCTTTGTTGGAACCTATTAGTACTCATGCAAAGTGTACTCCTGTCAGTTAAAATAACTATCACTGAATTATGCATAATTCATTTGTAGTGTGGGTACATTTCAACTAATATTTGTATTTTTCTTATGCAATTTATACTTTTTAAAAAAATCTTTTTAAGGTAAGTATACATGATTGGGTTGACTTAAATAACGCAATCATCATTATATTGGTATGCTTCTTGAATAGACCAGACCAGCCTGCAGCTGGAGTCTGGCTCACTTGAGTTTGCTTCCTGGCTCTTCCATTTACTGTTGTATGACCTTGGGCAATTACTTAGCTTTTCTTAGTCTGTTTCCTCATCAAAGTAAGGATAATAATGCCTATTTTAAAGGCTGTTGAAGTATTAAGTAAGCTAATTATGTCAATTATAGGACACATTGTGTAACATTTTAGTTACATTAAAACTCATAGCTATTATTATATAATTATCAGAGTTTAGTTGTTATCCTATTATTGACTATATTAATTGTGTGAACTTTTGTACTTATATATATTTCCAGTAAGAGAGCTTCTGGGAATGTAAATGTCCTTTTCTTTTTCAAGGATTTTTTTCTGTTAGTGGTTATCTCCTTGGAGACCTCATGAAGAATGATGTGGGTTCTGTAGGGTACAGTGTGATCTTTGTCCTGCATAATCTTGTTTCTAAACTTCAGAAAATCATGGTAGGTTTTCATGTCTTAAAAACCATAAAGCACAACTTCAGGGAAATTGTGACTTACAAGTAGAGTTCCTTCAAATATTGTCTTTTGCTTTTTTATTTCCTCTGTATTTTTACACCCTATGAATGAGAACCTTTTTGGAAAAATGGAAAAAATGTAGCAAAAGATTCAGGAACATTATAAGAAGAAAGTAGTTAGAGGAATGGGATAGAAGTGGGGACAAATAGTGTACTAAATGGTTAAAAACAAACAAACAAAAAACTGCATCCATCCCTTTCTCTTATTGTCCCTGCTGACTTCAGGTGTACTATGTTCTGTGCTGTCTCTCCCTCAAATGTAATGTAATCTTCTATCTAACATCACATTGTAAATGTTAATATTTAATGTGATTTTATTTGGAAGGCATAGTTAGGAACTTGGCCAGGGTTCTGGCTAGCTTGAGCCTAGGGATTGGAGCCGGCTCTGTAGCTTGAACATTAATCTGCCTTTCTTTATGGCTACACTCTCTGGCTATACTCTCTCATTTCTTTCTTTCTAGCTACACTCTTCTTCTTTTCTACCAAGACTTTTAGATGTCAAAGTTCCCAAGCTGAATTTCTAGATGCCTTTTCTTCTCTTAAGCTTTCCCACCATGCTGGACTGTTCTCTTTCACTCCAAAATTATTTCATGATCTTGCTTGGTTAACCATTACTTTGTGGACTAAACTTTCTGGCATCTTGGGGTCTTCAGCATTTAGGGCACTGAAGCCTAATTTTGACATGTGGAACTGAAGACAGAATTAGGAAGTAATTATCAAAGAGTCCTCAAATGGTTAGAGGATGTATAGGAGAGGGAAGCATGGGGAAAAATACAAGTCAGCCTTTGGAGGGGATGGACAGTAGGACAGGGAGAGTAGGGAAGAAGCATAAGGTATTCTACTTTTGATTGTCTGCATCCTAATCTGTTTTGTTTTCTGTGAGTTTTTAATTGAAATAATACATATATAATACTTTATATGTGTATGTAAATATGTATATATACAGAAAAGCATACAAATCAGAAGTGTACAAATGGATGAATTGTCTCAAACTGAACCATCCATGTAACCAACTCACAGATTACAAAATATAATGTTACTAGCACCCCTAGAAGCCCCCACTTATTTTTCCTGTCCAGCACTCCCCACTCTCTTAAATAGTAATAATTATCTTGACTTCTAATACCATAAATTAGTTTTACTTGTTTTGGGGCTTTATATAAAAGGAATCATATAATGATTTTATAGCTAACTTCTTTGACATAACACCCATGTTTATGCATGTAGCCACTGTTCATTCACTCTTTGTTCTATGGTATTACATTATATGAATGTGGTACAAATGATATGTTCTTTCTCCTAGTGATGGCTATTTGAGTAATTTCCAGTTTTTGATTAATAAAAATAGTGCTGCTACATATGTTGTTGTATGTATCTTTTGGTTAACATGTGTATGCATGTCCATTCCCTTCTCTTCCTAGTGTGCTGATAGCTTTTAATTATAATTCAGTAATAAACTTTATTATAACAATGAATATTTTGTCATTGACAAGTAGCTTATTGGGTATGTTTCCAAATGAATACATAGAAAGTGTGAAGGTCAGGCAGAGAAGCAGTAAGTCATAATATTAACCACTGGTTATTTTTCAGTGTTGCTAATTTTTTAAATTATACTTTAAGTTCTGGGATACATGTGCAGAACGTGCAAGTTTGTTACATAGGTATACACATGCCATGGTGGTTTGCTGCATCCACCCCGTCATCTACATTGGGTATTTCTCCTAATGCTATCCCTCCTCTATTCCCCCATACCCTGCTGTTCCTCCCCTAGCCCCCCACCCCTTGAAAGTCCCCAGTGTGTGATGTTCCCCTCCCTGTGTCCATGTGTTCTCATTGTTCAACACCCACTTATGAGTAAGAACAAGTGGTGTTGGTGTTTGGTTTTCTGTTCTTATGTCAGTTTGCTAAGAATGATGGTTTCCAGCTTTATCCATGTCCCTGCAAAGGACATGAACTCATCCAGTGTTGTTAATATTAACCTTTGACTATTTATCAACATTGTTAATATTCTTGCAAATCCAGTCATTTGAATTCATGACAACAGAGATCATGTCAATAAGTTCAAGAGTTTCTGGGTCCAGGAGGCCAAAGAATGGTGATAGGAGATGGTCTGTATTCTTAACTAGAAATCTCTTTCTTATCCATTTATCATATAAGGATGCAATATTGTGTAATGGACAGGAATAGAAGCTTTGGCATTTTACTGCCTGGGAGTAAAATCTGGTACCATTGAGAAAAATTATTATGCTTTAATATCCTCATCTCTAAAATATACATAATAACAATACTTACCTCAATATTATTAGAAGATTAAATGAGTTAGTCCATGTAAAATCTTCAGTAGAATACTTGGCATATATAAAACTTTATAGTGTAATATGCTACAAGATGTACAGCAGCAGTTTTAGATTCCGGAATTATACATCTAGGCCTGTAGTTTTTAATTTTTGGAGAATTGTGACCAGCTTTTATAAAAATTGATTTAAAATACCCAAAAAAGCAAGTAATTTTAGCTCAGAGATTAAAAAAAAAACATTTAGCTGAACATCAAATGGAATAAGTGTATGAACTCCATCCAGCTTAAGAAATAGTGAGCTTGGTCAGTATTAGTTTAATCGTAATTTTTCTCTCATTTTTCTTCTACTATATTCATCTAGAGTAGCTCGGGTACTTATAAAATGCCTAACGCCAAAGAGTAAAGTTAGATTTTGGAATTAGCTAAAATTCTCTTTAGAAATAGCTGCAGTTTACATAAATAAAATAAGTACTTGAATTCAGTGCAGTGCTCTAGGTGATGGCAAGCTCTTAAGCACTTTATGCTCTGTAGGATCCTGAGGTAAATCTAGGAGCTTTATTCTCCAGGATTTTATTGACTCATTCCCCAGTTGACTTTGTTCCAAATTGGGACTTGAGTCTCAGGATCTTACAGTTTACTTTTTTTTCTTTGTAGTACCTTGGAGTTATGGAGGCACGTTTAGAAGCAAATCTGAGTTTTGTCACACTGGAATTTATTTATTCATTGAACAAATATTTGATACCTACTACAGTTCTCTCTTTAGCTGTAAGTATTTGAAATTTATGATATGAGCTTGACCCCATTCCTGGTTTGGTTGCCACTGGTGAAATTTTGATTTGTTTGTACTCTATTTTGTCTACTTTGTTAAGTATTTAGAGAGGGACATTTTGTAATGTGTCTTGGTTGGGAAGATTTTCCTCAACACTGTCCTTCAGGATGTCCTAGAAAGGGGCTGTAGTGTTACAGCTGTCCACTTGAGGAATATCCTTCATATACTTCACTCTTAACTTTTCCCTCAAAGTCTCCCAGCCAGGTCATCTGCACAATATCTTTTTTCTTTCCTTCAGTAAAAAACTGAGCATTATTTTCACTGGAAAAGGTGAAGTGAGAAGAGGGGTTGGAATTTCTACTTTAGCCTCCTGAACATTCTTAGCTGTTCTAGGATGGTCAGAAGGCCCAGCAGTGTTATCTATAGACTTCCTAATCCATAGTGTTTCTCTCTTCTCTCCAAGAGACGTTTTTTGGTTGCTGTATAACAAACAATCCTGATACTTAGTGGTTTGAAACTCTAGTCATTCTATTGTATTTCAGGATTCTATGGATTAAGAATTTGGGCATAGCTCAGCTGGGTAAAACTTCTGGGTAAAACTTGGCTGGAATCAGTAGTGTTGAGCCATGGGCTAGGCTGAACTCCACTCACATAGTTAGAGCTCTGGCACGATGACTAGAAGACTGGGCTTGACTCTCTCCCCTTATCTATATATTCAGGGATTGTCCACATGATTTTTCTAGCAGGGTAGTCAGAATTTTTACATGGCAGCAGGGAACCAACAAGTTTTAAAAATAAAGATCAACCAAATGAAAATAAGCAAATGCTATTTATTCAGTTTGCTATAGCAAAGGAGTCAGCTATTGTGACTTTAAAAGGCCATTCCACCATTCTGTCAATCCAGCTGCTTCAGGATGATGGCAAACGTGGTAAGACCAGTGAATTCCATGAGCATGAGCCCACTGCCACATTTTCTTTAGCTGTAAAGTGAGTGCCTTGGTCAGAGGCAATGCTATATGGAATACCATGAAGATGGATAAGGCATTCTGTGAGTCCACGGATGGTAGTCTTGGCAGAAGCATTGCATGCAGGACTGGCAAACCCATATTCGCAGTGTCTGTTCTGGTGAGGACAAACTGCTTCCTTTCCCATGATGAAAGAGGCCCAATATAATCAACCTGCCACCAAGTAGCTGGCTAATCACCCCGAGGAATGATGCCATGTCAATGGCTCAGTGTTGGCACATTGCTGCTGGCAAATTGGGCACTCAGCAGTGGCCATAACCACATCAGCCTTGATGAGTGGAAGTTCATGTTGCTGAGCTCACGTGTAACCTCCATCCTTGCCACCATGGACATTGTTCATGGGCCCACTGGGTGATGACAGGGGTGGCTGGGTAAAGAGGCTGAGTGGTATCCACAGAATGATTCATCCAATCCACTTGATTGTTAAAATCCTCCTCTGCTGAGGTCACCCTTTGGTGAGTACTCACATTAGATACAAATATCTTTGCAGTTTTGACCACTCAGAGAGGTCCATCTATAGGCCTCTTCCTCAAATTTCTTTGTCACCAATTTTCCAATCATGCATCTTCTAAGTCTCTGACCATCCAGCCAAACCATTGGCTATAGTCCATGAATTAGTATATTTTCATTCATCTGGCAATTTGTCTTTTCAAGTGAAGTACATTGAAGTTCTGCCCACTGGGAAGATTTTCCTCACCACTGTCCTCAGGATGTCCTCTAGGACAGACCTTTCTAAAGGGGCTGTAGTGCTACAGCTGTCCTCTTTCAGATGGTACCTGCATATTGGCATATTGTACAGAGCCATCTGTAAAACCAGGCCCTAGTCTTCTCTTTCTCTGTCAACTGATCATAGGGAACTCCCCATGAGGCCATCAGTGCAGGCTTGGGAGAGAGAAGGCAGGTTGGTAGGAGTGGGGATGAGGAAACTTACAATCATAGCAGATGGGGAAGCAAACACATCCTTCTTCACATGACAGCAGCAAGGAAAAGAATGTGTTTGCTTCCCCTTCCGCCATGATTGTAAGTTTCCTTGGGCCTCAGTAGCCATGCTCAACTGTGAGTCCATTAAACCTCTTTCCTTTGTAAATTATCCAGTCATTGGATATGTCTTTATTAGCAACATGAGAACAAACTAATACAATGATAAATACTGCTCTGCTGTTTACCTGGGTAGTACAATGGTCTCCTCGTTAGTCTTCTTGCCTCTGGTCTCATATCCCTTCTTTCTTGCTGCCAAAATATTCATTATGTGACTTCTGATTAAAACCCTTTTTTCCCCCTACTATCAGATGATAGAGACCTAAAATCTTAGCATGTCTCATAAGGCTCTTTTTGATCTGGTTCCCATGTTTTCAGAATAATTTTGTGCCATGCCCCTCACACTCACCATATATCTTGACTATACTGAACTGCTACTATCAGTTTCTTGAGCCCACTTTTGTTTTTCTTTGGGATTTTGCACAGGTTGTTTAATCCCCCTGAAATACTTTCCATCCCAAATCAAGCTGGCACATTTCCAATCATTTCTAGAGTTTCAGTGCCCATGTCTGTTAAATTCAGAAGTTTTATCTGAGCCATCTCTTCCATACCACTAAACACAGTTAGCTGGTACCACTATACTTCATATTACCACTGCATGTTAATAATATTTTTTAAAGGATTGTCACACTGTTGTATCTTTCCTCACTGGTCAGTGAACGTCTGAAGGACATATCTGTCTTTCCAATCTTTGTATATTCATCTGGTATAGAGCCTGACAATTAAATGCTCAATATTTTTCTTCTAATGAAAGAATGAGGTACTATTGCAACAAGAGACAGATAACCACATTATTTAGATTCTTATTAGTCTAAACCTTATTTTTAGCCTTCTATTTAAAGATTTGTGGAAGTGTGTTTGGCACATAGATAGAGCCCAGTCACGTATTGCTATGTTTTGTCCAGTTTTTCCTTACGTGATAGTGGATCAAGTCTTTGAAGGGAAAGAGCAATAGAAACTGATGGCAATATGTCCCAACAAAGAGCTAGGGATTATGTTGCTCATTTTCATATGAAACTATGTAGATACATTATTTGTTAAATTGTAAACCACAATCTTATTGGCTATAGCTAAGTCACTTTGGTAATAGCATAGGCGATGACTATAAATTTTTTTGTTTTAATAAAATTTTATTTACAAAAGCAGATAACAAACTGCATGGGCCTTTGGGCCATAGTTTGCCAACCACTGTTCTAATACATAAGCATCGTATATCTCTCCATTTATTTAGGGCTTCTTAATTTCTTTTAACAATATTTTATACTTTTTGGTCTTGTAGTCTTATACTTTTTTGATTAAATTTATTCCTAGGAATTTTATGTTTTTTTTTAATTGACACAGTATTTTATATATTTATAGGGTATGTGTGATATTTTGTTACATGCATAAAATGTGTAATTTTCAAGTCAGGGTATTTGGGGTAGCTATCACCTTGAGTATTTATTATTTCTATGTTTTGGGGACATTTCAAGTTCTGCTTCTAGCTACTTTAAAATATTTAATTCATTGTTGCTAACTATAGTCACCCTACTCTGCTATCAAACATTAGAACTTATACCTTATATCTATATATTTATACCCATTGGCCAACCTTACTCCATTGCCCCTCTCATCCATGCTTTTTTCCAGACTTTAGTATCTATCATTCTACTCCCTATCTTCATGAGATCAATGTTTTTCTGCCTTACATATGAGTGAGAACTCATATTTGTCTGTCTTTCTCTGGCTTATTTAATGTAACATAATGGTGTTTATTTCCCCCCATCTTGCTGCAAATGACATTATTTCATTCAATTTTATAGCTGAATAGTATTTCCTTGTATATTTATAAGTCAAGTTTCTCCAGAAGAACAGAATCAATAGTATACATACATATATATGTATGTATTGCTCAGAAGCAATGCCACACATCTGAAACCATCTGATCTTTGACAAACTGGATGAAAAGAAGCAGTTGGGAAAGGATTCCCTGTTTAATAAATGGTGTTGGGAAAACTGGCTAGCCATTTGCAGGAAGCTGAAACTGGACCTCTTCCTTACACCTGATACAAAAATTAAATCCAGGTGGATTAAAGATTTAAACATAAGAACAAACACCATAAAAACCCTAGAAGAAAACCTAGGCAACACCATTCAGGACATAGGCATAGGCAAGGACTTCATGACTAAAACACCAAAAGCAATGACAACAAAAGCCAAAATAGACAAATGGGATCTAATTAAGCTTCAGAGCTTCTGTACAGCCAAAGAAACAATCATTAGACTGAACAAGCAACCAACAGAATGGGAAAAATTTTTTGCAATCTACCCATCTGACAAAGGGCTAATATCCAGAATCTACAAAGAACTAAAGCAGATTTACAAGAATAGAACAAACCCATTCAAAATTCGGTAAAGTATATGAACAGACACTTTTCAAAAGAAGACATTTATGAGGCCAAGAAACATATGAATAAATGCTCATCATCATTGGTCATTAGCGAAATGCAAATCAAAACCACATTGAGATCCTATCTCATACCAGTTAGAATGGCAGTCATTAAAAAATCAGGAGACAACAGATGCTAGAGAGGATGTGGAGAAAAAGGAAGACTTTTACACTGTTGGTGGGAGTGTAAATTAGTTCAACCATTATGGAAGGCAGTGTGGTGATTCTTCAATGATCTAGAAACAGAAATTCCA
Organism: Cacajao melanocephalus; assembly: GCA_963573385.1. Taxonomy (NCBI): domain Eukaryota; kingdom Metazoa; phylum Chordata; class Mammalia; order Primates; family Pitheciidae; genus Cacajao; species Cacajao melanocephalus. The sequence goes on along the minus strand of CAUYLG010017858.1, from coordinate 45,006 downwards.
TTTGACCCAGCAATCTCATTACTGGGTATATACCCAAAGGATTATAAATTGTTCTATTATAAAGACACATGCACACGTATGTTCCTTGCAGCACTGTTTATTATAGAAAAGACCTGGAACCAACTCAAATGCCCATCCATGATAGATAGACTGGACAAAGAAAGTGTGGCACATATACACCATGGAATACTATGCAGCCATAAAAAATGATGAGTTTGTGTCCTTTGTAGAGACATAGATGAATCTAGAAGCCATCATTCTCAGCAAACTGACACAAGAACAGGAAACAAAACACCACATGTTTTCACTCATAGGCAGGTGATAAACAATGAGAACACTTGGGCACAGGGAAGGGAACAACACTCACTGGGTAGGTGGGGGGGAAGGGAGGGGAAGGAGATCGGGGTGCAGGGAGGATGGGGAGGGATAACAACTGGAGAAATGCCTGATGTAGGCGATGGATGGGAGGATGGAGACAGCAAACCGCCAAGGTTTGTACCTATGCAACAATTCTGCAGGATGCAGGATGTGCACATGTACCCCAGAGCCCAAAGTACAATAAAATAAAAAGCAAGAAATACCCATTCATGTCTTTTGCTTACTTTTTAATGAGACTATTTTTTATGTTGAGTCATTTGAGTTTTTTGTATATTTTAGATATTAGTCCATTATCAGATGAATAGTTTGCAAATATTTTCTTTCATTCAATGGGTTGTCTCTTCACTTTGTTTATTATTTCCCTTGTTGTGCAGAAGCTTTTTAGTTTTACATAGTCCAATTTGTCTATTTTTGTTTTTGTTGTCTGTGCTTTTGAGGTCTTAGCCATAAAATCTTTGACTAGATCAATGTCCTGAAGGGTTTTTCCATGTGTTTTCCTCTAGCAGTTTTATAGTTTGGGGTCTTACAGCGAAGTCTTTAATCCATCTTAAGTTAATTTCTGCGTATGGCACAACATAGAAGTCTAGTTTCACTCTTCTGCATATGCATATCTGCTTTTTCAAGTACCATTTATTGAAGGGGTTGTCCTTTCCCCAGTGTATGTTTTTGATGTCTTAATTGAAATTCAGTTGGCTTAATGTAAATAGGCTAAATGCCCCAATTAAAAGACACAGACAGATACCTATGTAACAAACCTACACATTCTGCACATGTATCCCAGAAAAAGAAATCTATCTAGATATATCTATATATAGATATATATAGACAAAGACTTGCAAAGTCAAGACCGATTGGTGTGCTGTATTCAGGGGACCTGTCTCACCTGCAGACACATGTAGACTCAAAATAAAGAGATGGAGGAATATTTACCAAGCAAATGGAAAGCAAAAAAAAAAAAAAAAAAAGCAGGGGTTGCAATCCTAGTCTCGGATAAAACAGACTTTAAACCAACAAAGATCAAAAAAGACAAAGAAGGGCATTACATAATGGTAAAGGGATCAATGCAATAAGAAGAGCTAACTATCCTAAATATATATGCACCCAACCAATACAGGAGCACCCACATTCATAAAGGAAGTTCTTAGAGATCTACAAAGAGACTTAGACTCCCACAGAATAATAGTAGAAGACTTTAACACTCCACTGTCAATATTAGACTGATCAACAAGACAGAAAATTAACAAGGATATTCAGAACTGGAACTCACCTCTGGACCTAGTGGACATCTACGGAACTCCCCACCTTAAATCAACAGAATATGCATTCTTCTCAGCAACACATAGCACTTATTCTAAAATTGACCACATAAGTGGAAGTAAAAACACTCCTCAGCAAATGCAAAAGACGGGAAATTGTAACAGTCTGTCAGACCACAGTGCAATTAAATTAGAACTCAAGATTAAGAAACTCACTCAAAACTGCACGACTACATGTAAACCCAAAAACCTGCTTCTGAATGACTACTGGGTAAATAATAAAATTAAGACAGAAATAAATAAATTATTTGAAACCAATGAGAACAAAGACACAATGTACCAGAATCTCTGGGACACATTTAAAGCAGTGTATAGAGGGAAATTTATAGCACTAAATGCCCACATCAGAAAATGGGGAAGATCTAAAATAGACACCCTAACATCACAATTAATAAAAACTAGAGAAGAAGAGTAAACAAACTCAAAAGCTAGCAGAAGGCAAGAAATAACTAAGATCAGAGCAGGACTGAAGAAGATAGAGACACAAAAAAACCCTTTAAAAATTGATGAAAATCAAATAGACACAATAAAAAATAGTAAAAGGGATATCACCACTTATCCCACAGAAATACAAATTGCTGTTAGAGAATACTATAAACAACTCTACACAAATAAACTAGAAAATTTAGAAGACGATCAATTTCTGGACACATCCACTCTCCCAAGACTAAACCAGAAAGAAATCGAATTCCTGAATAGACCAATAACAAGTTCTGAAATTCAGGCAGTAATTAATAGCATACCAACAAAAAAAATAGCCGAGGACCAGACTGATTCACAGCTGAATTCTACCAGAGGTACAGAGGAGCTGGTACCATTCCTTCTGAAACTATTCCAAGCAATAGAAAAAGAGAGACTCCTCCCTAACTCATCTTATGAGACCACATCATCCTGATACCAAAACCTGGCAGAGACACATCAAGAAAAGGAAATTTTAGGCCAATATGTCTGATGAATATCAACATGAAAATCCTCAATAAATACTGGTAAAACAGAACCAATGACAAAAACCACATGATTATCTCAATAGATGCAGAAAAGGCCTTCAACAAAATTCAACACCCCCTCATGCTAAAAACTCTCAATAAACTAGGTATTCATGGAACATATCTCGAAATAATAACAGCTATTTATGACAAACCCATAGCCAATATCATACTGAATGGGCAAAAACTGTAAGCATTCCCTTTGAAAACCGGCACAAGACCAGGATGCCCTCTCTCACCACTCCTATTCAACATAGTATTGAAAGTTCTGGCCAGGGCCATCAGGCTAGAGAAGGAAACAAAGGGTATTTAAATAGGAAAAGAGGAAGTCAACTTGTCTCTCTTTGCAGATGACATGATTGTATATTTAGAAAACCCCATAGTCTCAGCCCAAAAACTCCTTAAGCTGATAAGCAACTTCAGCAAAGTCTCAGGATACAAAATCAATGTGCAAAAATAACAAGCCTTCCTATACACCAATAATAGACAAACAGCCAAATCATGAGTGAACTCCCATTTGACAATAGCTATAAAGAGAATAAAATACCTAGGAATACAACTTAAAAGGGACATGGAGGACCTCTTCAAGGAGAAATACACACCACTGCTCAAGGAAATAAGAGAGGACATACTAAAAATGGAAAAACATTTCATGCTCATGGATAGGAAGAATCAAATTGTGAAATGCCTAGACTGCCCAAGGTAATTTATGGATTTAATGCTATCCTCACTAAGGTACCGTGGACTTTCTTCACAGAATTAGAAAAAACTACTTTAAATTTCATATGATACCAAAAAAGAGTCCGTATAGACAAGAAATCCTAAGCAAAAAGAAAGCTGGAGGCATCACACTACCTGACTTTATACTACAAGGCTACAGTAACCAAAATAGCATGGTACTGGTACCGAAACACATCTGTAGACCAATGGAACAGAACAGAGGCCTCAGAAATAACACCACACGTCTACAACCATCTGATCTTTGACAAACCTGATAAAAACAAGCAACGGTGAAAGAATTTCCTATTTAATAAATGGTGCTGGGAAAAATGGCTAGCCATATGCACAAACCTGAAACTGGACCCATTTCTTAGACCTTATACAGAAATTAACTCAAGATGGATTAAAGATTTAAACATAAGACCTAAAACCATTAAAGCCCTAGAAGAAAACCTAGGCAATATCATTCAGCACATAGGCATGGGCAAAGACTTAATGACTAAAACACCAAAAACAATTGCAGCAAAAGCCAAAATTGACAGATAGGATTTAATTAAACTAAGGAACTTTTGCACAGCAAAAGAAATTATCATCAGGGTGAGGAAGGAGACCCCTCTCTCTCAAGTTTCTAAGGCCATTTCCCTTTTAGCCTTCTACATTGCATCTCAAAAGAAGTTAAAAGTCAGCCAGAAGAGGGACCAGTTGGTGCCTCTGGCCAGGTCTAATGGATTAAACCCCCTACTGCTAACCACAATCCTCTCTATAGATCACAGATGTGAGATTGAGGAATTTTCCCTGGAAGGCACTGTTCTTGCTTAATCACAATTAGATCCCCCACCTAAGTCATGTATCCCTCGCTTACCTCATCGATCATGACCCTCTCACATGTATCCTCTAAGATTGTGAGCCTTTAAAAGAGGACAGAATTTTCTAGTTGGGGAGCTTGGTTGTTGAGGCATTTATGCCTGCCACAGCTCTCGGCTGAGTAAAATTACCACTTCCTTCTCTGTTCAGTATTTGGAAAGGTTTGTTTGTGACCCCTCCTGCTTCAGGAGTTAACAGGCAACCTACAGAATGGGAGAAAATTTTTGCAATCTACCCATCTGACAAAGGTCTAATATCCAGAATCTGCACGGAACTTAAACAAATTTACAAGAATAAAACAAACCATTCAAAAAGAAGGCAAAGAATATGAACAGACACTTCTCAAAAGAAGACATTTATGTGGCCAACAAACATGAAAAAAAGCTCATTATCACTGGCAATTAGAGAAATGCAAATCAAACCAAAATGAGATATCATCTCATGCCAGTTAGAATTGCGATCATTAAAAAGTAAGGAAGTAACAGATGCTAGATAGAATGTGGAGAAGTAGGAATGCTTTTACACTGTTGGTGAGAGTGTATATTAGTTCAATCATTGTGGAAGACAGTGTGGTGATTCCTGAAGGATCTAGAACCAGAAGTACCATTTGACCTAGCAATCCCATTACTGAGTATTTACCCAAAAGATTATAAATCATTCTACTATAAAGACACATTCACACTTATGTTTATTGCAGCACTGTTTATTATAGCAAAGATTTGGAACCAACGCAAATGCCCATCAATGATAGACTGGATTAAAAACATGTGGCACATGTGCACCATGGAATACTATGCAGCCATAAAAAAGAATGAGTTCATGTCCTTTGCAGGGACATGGATGAAGCTGGAAACCATCATTCTCAGCAAATTAACACAGGAACAGAAAACCAAACACCACATATTCTCACTCATAAGTGGGAATTGAACAATGAGAACACATGGACAGAGGGAGAGGAACATCACACACAGTGGCCTGTCTGGAGATGGGAAGGGAGGGATAGCATTAGGAGAAATATCTAATGCATACAGGGCTTAAAACCTAGATGATGGTTTGATGGGTGCAGCTTACCACCATGGTACATGTACACCTGTGTAACAAACCCCCACGTTCTGCACATGTACCCTAGAACTTAAAGTATAATTTTAAAAAGTAATTTTATTTGTAATTGTTACAAATAAGACCTGGTATGGTGGCTCATGCCTGTAATCCTAGCACTTTGGAAGGCTGAATTGGGCAGATCTCCTGAGGTCAGGAGTTTGAGACCGGACTGGCCAGCATGGGAAAACCCCCCATCTCTACTGAAAATATAAACATTAGCTGGGTGTGGTGACACGTGCCTGTAATCCCAGCTACTCCAGAGGCTGAGGCAGGAGAATTACTTGAACTCAAGAGGTCGAGGCTGCAGTGAGCTGAGATTAGGCAACTGCACTCCAGCCTGAGCGACAAAATGAGAAAAAAAATGCAAATAAAATAAAATAACTAGAAATAAACTTAAAGAAGTGAAAGATTCCTACAATGAAAACTATAAAACATTAATGAAAAAATGGAAGAGGACACAAATGGAAACATATTTCACGTTTATGGATTGGAAGAAGAAATTTTGTTAAAATGTCCATTATCACCCAAAGCAATCTACAGATTCATTGCAATCTCTCTCAAAATACCAATGACATTCTTCACAGAAATACAAAAAATCCTAAAATTTATATGGAACCACACAAGACCCAGAATAGCCAAATTTATCCTGAACAGAAAGGACAAAACTGGAAGAGTCACATTACATGACTTAAAATTATACTATAGCGCTATTGTAACAAAAAGAGCATGGTACTGGCATAAAAACGGCAACATAGATCAATAGAACAGAAGAGAGAACTTGGAAATAAAAGTATATATCCACAGTGAACTCACTTTTAACAAAGGTGCCAAGAACATACACTGGGGAAAGGAGAGTCTCTTCAATAAATGATGCTAGGAAAATTGGATATCCATATACAGAAAAATACAATTAGACCCTCATCTCTCACCACATACAAAAATAAAAAATGGATTAAACACTTTAAGACCTACAACTATGAAACTACTCAAAGAATACATTGGGGAAACTGTCCAGGACATTTTGAAAGATTTCTGGACAAAGGTTTCTCAAGAAATGCCATAAGCACAAGCAACCAAAGCAAAAGTGGACACATGGGATCACATCAAGTTGAAAAGCTTCTGCACCATGAAGCAAACAATCAACAAAGTGAAGAGACAACCCACAGAATGGAAGAAAATATTTGCAAACTCTCCATCTGATAAGAGATTAATAACTAGAATATGTAAGCAGCTCAACAACTCAATAGGAAAAAAACTAATAATTAAAACATGGGCAAAAGATCTGAACAGGCATTTCTCAAAAGAAGACATACAAATGACAAACAGGTATATGAAAAGGTGCTTACCATCATTGATCATCAGAGGCAAATCAAATGCAAATCAAAAATACAACAAAATGTTATCTTACTAAATTAAAATAGCTTTTATCCAAAGCTGGAAATAACAAACAAAAGGCAAGGATATAGAGAAAAGGGAACAGTAGTACACTGTTGGTGGGAATGTAGATTATAGCTACTGTGGTTGAAGTTTCCTCATAAAACTAAACATAGAGCTACTATATGATCCAGCAATCCCACTGCTAGATTATACCCAAAATAAAGGAAGTCAGTATATTGAAGAGATATCTGCATTCCAATGTTTATTGCAGCAGTATTCACAATAGCCAAATTTGGAAGCAATGTAAGTGTTCATTAGCAGATGAATGGATAAAGAATATGTACCTACATGCAATGGAGTGATAGAAAATAATCCTGTCATTTGCAGTTACATGGAAGGCATTGGAGAACATCATATTAAATAAAATAAGTCAGGCAAAAAAAGACAATTTTCACATGTTCTTATTCATTTGTGAGGTCTAAAAATTAAAACAATTGAACTCATGGAGATAGAAAATAGAATGATGGTTACCAGAGGCTGGGAAGCATGTAACACAAATAAACAATAAATGCTTGAGGTGATGGATACTTCATTTATTTTGATATGATTATCATACATTGTATGCCTGTATCAAAATATCTCATGTATCCCAAAAATATATGTATACCCACTATGTACCCACAAAAATTTTAAAAAAGATTATCCCAAGGAAAAACTTAGAATCATGTAGTTATTTTGCAGAAAAATTGTTGATTTATATATGAGAGGGTTGGCTGACCAAGTTAAGGAAAAAGGTAAAAAACAAATTTTATAAAGGAAGGAGAGAGGACAGAGAAAAATTGATGTTTCAAGTAAATCTTGTTGGCAACTTTTTAGGTAAACTGATTTTCTCTCAAAGAACAAAAAGGAGTGTCTGGTAATTTTATCCTTGAGTGGGCAGGGATATGAAAGAAAACAGTTTCAGTTGTTTATGGATTCTTCAGAAAACTTGAGAATTCAGCTGTCGTAGAACACACATCTCACTAAAACTATTTTAACATCTGTGTGTCCTTCATCAGTACCCCTACCATAGTTAGACTAGACATTATAATGTTTTTCCTTAGCCTGTTAGTTATGCCTAGCTCCTTTACACGAGAACTACAGGAGGGAGCTGCATAAGCTGGTGGTGAGACTGGGGACAAGGTGGCAAAGTGTATCAGAGAAATGGACAAAGGCATCCTCCTTATGTGTGTCTGTGGCAGTGCAATGAGTCCTGAAGATATGATACCTTATGGAGTTTGCAGCTTTGTTGGGGCATTTGGGGCAACATTTCAAGCAGGAAAGCATGACACTGGTGGGAGGAAAATGCCATCTTCAAGTGGCATTTAGAGAACAAATATAGACATATTGTTTAAAGCTAATTAGAAAAATGAGCTTTTATTATTATTCAGTTCCTGCGTCTATTGGGAATTATTGAAACTTTGACAATCAATTTCGCTTTATCTTGGTTTAGTGAAGTATAAGTTCAATAAAGGCAGCTTTTTGGAAGTGCTTTTATAAAATTACTAAATACAGATTTAGAGACTTTATATCTAAGTGCTACTTTGGTGAGGATTATTTGCATAATAGACTCATCTGCAAAATGTGCACACTGGCCTACATATCACTTCTAGTCTGATATTATGGGAATGAAAATTTGGGTGTGATTCTTACAGAGGCATATTCCATCTAATGGTCTAAATTGATTCATATTTTTACTATTCCTTTTTCCGCCTCTTCATCTACTTACTTAAATCATAAAGATACATGTATTTTCCTTCTAGGCCAGGAGGACACTTCTTTTTAATTCCTTTTGCTTTGCCAGGATATTTCAGCACAACTTCTCTGCCTCAATTAGTCTCCATTGCAAAGCATCTCCTAGTGTCATTGGCAGAAGGAACAATGTTCAGTAATTCTTGTTTCCTGATCTTTATTTGATATGGCTTAATAGCCACCTACGTTGATGATTTCATATTAATAATAGTGATAATCATGATTGAGCAAAGCGTGTTTTTTTCCTGACTGTGATTGGGGGACAATTATTATGTTGAAGAAAAATGTAGTCTTTGACTAAAGTTAATATTTTATTATTTATTACTCTCTATTTTGAATGTACTGTATCTGCTCTATGGTCATATAGCTTTACACTGATATAGAAGACAACATCTAATTCTGGTTATGGGGAAGTATGTCACTTGGGTTTATGAGAAATAAGCATACAAGAGACAAACAGTATTAAATGATTAATAGTTTATTTCTAATTGTAATGCAGTTTAATAAAATACCAATTATGTCCAAGATTTTTTTTTGAATACAGAATAGTAGAATTCCAATAGAAAAAGAATAGAGAAAGATCTCCTAAGCCGGAATGTTGATATAGACACTTTAGTGTGCAAAAGAATAGTTTTATATTTCTGGCTGCTTGAATATTTCTGGAAAACATTAATTTAGAAATTTGTAGAATATCTAAAACTTAAATTCTCAAAAACATGAAACATTACTTAACCCTCAATCTCCTAAAATACTCCTACTTTTCTAAAGTTAGCTCTCCATAATATTGATTTCTTACATTTAAAATTTCCAAAATATAAAGTTTAAAGACTACATACTAAAAATAAACTACCACCAAACCAATGAAATATTGTAGCATATTTTAAACAGACAGACAGGAAAAAAATAACCTCCCTGAAAGTATTATGAAGTTTCAAGATTAAAAGGGTTTTTGCCTGGTTTTTCTATTCTTGGACAAATTCCTTTGCCATTTGTTTCTTACTCATAGAAATAGTATCTCTGTGACTGACTAAATCCCAGCTGCTTTGACATATTACTTGAACGCCCATATAAACCTGGGTACCTATTAATATATGTTGCATGAAACCTTGGATGATCTTCAACAAATGACCTTGCTTTTCTGATTTTATATCTTTCCTTAAAAACCTCTGGGTTGGAATTGTAACTAGCACTTCCATCCTGAGAGTGATTAAACCCAGATTGACCATAATCATAATCTGCACTACCATAGCTTCCATGTCTCCAAACTGAACCTGATTGACCTCGATGCCTTTCAGTACTATCAGAGTGAAAGTTACGAGGACTAGAAATCTCATGATTGCCACGTGACTGTATTCCTGACCAATATTCAGAATCTTGTGAAAGACTACTAGGGTGAGCACGTTCCTTCCTGGTACTAGAGTCTGAGAGTACAGAGGAAAACTGCCCATGACCAGCTTTATCGGACAGCTGGAAATCAGGGTGCCTGGAGCCATCTCTCGACTGCTCCCCAGCAGAGCCATAATGGTTTCTGGAACCAGACCCAGACCGCCTCTCGGAGTCTTCTGAGTGTCCCTCACTATCACTCTCCTGGCTAACGCTGGATCCCTGGCGCCTGCTGGCCCTGGAGCCCGCTGATGGTCCCTGGCCCGACTGTGAGTGTCTGGAGCTGTCCGCCCGAGTGGAAGCCTCGTGGTGACGAGACCCTGAGTGCCTGGGGCCGTCTCCTGACTGTTCCTGGGTACGTGTTTGTCGGCTTGCACTTCTGGATCCAGACTGCCCACGGGAAGCATCAGACCAGCCCTGGGAAGCCGTGTGGCGGTGATGGGACCCTGAGTGTCCGGAGGTGTCTCCCAATTGCTCGTGGTGGGATCCCTGCCTTCCTCCGCTGCTTGACCCCAGGTGTCCACCAGTGGTGTGCTGACCCTCATGGGACGCTGAGTGCCTGGAACCGTCTCCTGACTGTTCCTGGGTACGTGTTTGTCTGCTTGCACTTCTGGATCCAGACTGCCCACGGGAAGCATCAGACCTGCCCTGGGAAGCTGTGTGGTGGTGATGGGACCCTGAGTGTCCGGAGCTGTCTCCCGATTGCTCGTGGTGGGACCCCTGCCTTCCTCCACTGCTTGACCCCGGGTGTCCACCAGTGGTGTCCAGACCCTCACGGGATGCTGAGTGCCTGGAGCCGTCTCGTGCATGCTCGTGGCGGGATCCTTGTCTTCCTCCAGTGCCGGTTCCCGAGTGTCCATGGGCGGACTCAGACTGTTCATGAGTGGTCACCTGGTACAAGAAAGAGCCCGAACGTCCAGACCTTTCCCCTGTCGGGCCACGTGCGGACTCATGGTGGCTCCACTGGCTGTGCCCAGCCTGTCTGTGGCCTGACACTGACTGTGAGTCGGAGTCTTCTGAATGCGCCTGGCTGTCACTGGCCTGACTACCACTGGACTCCGAGTGTCCACGGTGGCCGACTACAGAAGAGGTTTGTCCATGGCCAGTGCCTGAGTGTCCAGAGCTGTCTGCTGAGTGCTCGTGTCGGGATCCGTGTCTTCCTCCCGGACTTGATGTTCCCTGCTCCTGGGAAGACGCAGCCGATCCATGAGAGGAAGTCTCTGCGTGACGAGCGCCTGATTGTCTGGAGCTGTCTGCGGAGTGCCCGTGACCGGCTCTGTCTCCGTGATGGGACCCAGGGTGCCTGGAGCCATCTCTCGACTCCTCCTGAGTGGAGCCATGATGGTTTCTGGAACCCAACCCAGAACGCCTCTCGGAGTCTTCCGAGTGTCCCTCGCTGTCACTCTCCTGGCTAACAGTGGATCCTCGGCTCCTACTGTTTCTGGGCCCTGCTGATTGTCTCTGGCTGGAATCTGCGTATCCAGACCTTTCTCCTTGAGATGATGATTGATCATACGATGTAGTTGGTCTCTTGAATTTTTTGTTTTTTTCTAACTGGTTATCATTTGTGTCATACACTTCATTCTGGATTGTGTAATATGTGGCAATATCTCCTGTTTCTCTCCATTTTTCAATCATTCTTCCTGTATTTTCATAATCAAATTCTTCTTCCTCTTCCTCTTCTCTTCTGTAGGGACTTATGCTTAGTCTCTCTTTATTGTCTTCTAATCTAGTATTGTCCGTCTTGTTTCTCTTCTTATTTCTTGACTCATCGTGTGTTTTTCTGTATTTTTCCTCTTCTCTCTGAGTAGGTGAATCTTCTTTTCTTCCTCTTTTCTCAGGCAGTGATTCATGTCTTTTTCTCCCTCTTTCTCTTGGGCTCTTGGATCTTTCCTTATTTCCTCTTCTGTTGTTTCTTCTTTCCAGACTTGAGGGTTTGAGTTTCTTTTCTTTTTTTTCTTCCTCTTTGTCATCTTCATGTTTATCATGATGACTCTGCCTTTTGTGCCTGTGTCCTGATGTGGATAAATTCTGTTTTCTGTTAGACTCATAATATGCTTTAGCCAACTTGAATATCATCAGAAGAAACTCAGTGAAGTCAATTTTTTTGTTGTGATCTATATCCAGGTTTTCCATGAAGACCTCAACTGTATCTGGGTCATCTGGATTCTATACAGAGGGAATTCACAGAGGGAGATTGCATCAGACAGTTACAATATAAGCCAATTAATTCCATGTTAATTTAGGAAAGGTGATCTCTGAATATCAAAAAATAGGATGAAGTCTTTTTGTTTTTCTTTTAAGTCTTTTTCATTTCATTCTCACTCAGGTGTTAGATATGAACAAAGATGTTTTAAAAACTTGTAAGGTATCAAAATGTGATAGGATAAATGCCTTGTTTACTTATGTTAAAAGTCAGAGGTATATTTAATTCATTATTTAGTTTTCTTTAATATATACCCTCTTAATAATGTTGATGTTTGGGAGAATATTATAAACACTAAATACTGAGATGTAGTTTACATTAATTTTTAAATGAAATATTCATGGTTTTTTTTCACTTAGCATGTCTGTATGTTTATACTATATATTTAGGTATAGGAGAGGAAATTAAATTTCATATTTATTGAGACGTGACTAACTCTGTTCCTATTTTAAGAGAAGTAGTTTATACAGAGCTCAAAATAACCTTTGCTTAGATTATTGAAGAGAAACACAAATGCTCCATCCTTTGGTCTTGTCAGAAACTCTTACCTTCAGGATTGGCCGAAACTCCTTATCCAGAAGTTCCTTCAGCTCTTTTTTGCTCAGTGTTTCAGTGTTTTTATCTTTTTTTGAATATTGCGTGAAAAGATTAATGATGCCAAAGATGTTTTCCAGGAGAGTGGACATATTTTGGCAATATATGTGAACCTAGAAAGAAGAAATGAAAATGTGCTTTTTTTTGTATATTTTTTTCTAGGCTATATTATTATAATCATTTTCCACGCTTTAAACGTACATTTTCCCCTAAGTAATCCATCTTTAAGAACAGAAGATGGCCATGAGAAATTTCTCTTTACCAACTACATAAAGAAAATGTATAGAGTTTTACTTACTTAAATAAAATTGCCCATTTTTTTCTTTTGGCCTGGTGCCCTTTTACAGCTGTAGTTAGGTAGTTTCACAGACCTCATTGTGCCCTAGGTAAGATCATTTCTCTTGCTGATTTTGCCACCGCTCATAATAAGAATTTAGAAAGGCTGACTTGTTTTAAGCAGTAAAATTTATTCGTACAAATTTACTCAAAATTTATTCTCCAAAAGCCAACTTAATAAATGATTCGTTTGCTAAGACACAATTCTCTGAAAGCCAGTTAGCCATATGGCAAGATTCTCAATGAATATTTATTCAATTTATTTCTTTTTAAAAACATGTCATGAAGTTTATAATATTTAATTGGATAAGATGTATTCAATAGCTCTTCAATATTTGAAGAAAAAAGTTTTTCTAACTGGGTTTCATTTTGCCATTTAAGGAATGTTCAGTTTATCTCATTGGTGAAGAAAGTAGTAAGCATGTCAATAAATCTAAGCATGTATTGTATAAAGAATTATAATACTTTAATAGGACTTACAAACCCAGGTGAAACTAAAATATTATAGAAGATAGTAATGTTAAGGACATTACTGTAGTAGTCAGAACTAAACCATTTTTGGACCTTGGGTTGTTTGGTACGAGGAACTAGATATTAATTAATTTTGCAGTGGTTAAGTCATATATGTATTTTGGTAAGTTTATGGGTATTTACTAAAGGAATAGAATTTACCATTTCTAAACCATTAGAGATGAAAAATGGGAATTAAGAAAGTTCAATAATTAAATAGAAGCTGGGAAAGAAGGAAATAAGAAGCATAGAAAAAGAAGGGTAAACAGAAAGCATAAAATAAATTAGAATTACATATAATTTTATTATTATCAATTATAATACATGTAAAATAGGCCAGATCTTGCCAGTTAAAACATAGATTGTAAAGTTTGAATTTAAAAAATTATAGCTATATGCTTCTTACAAAAACCCTTCTAAAATGTATGATTATTTTCAGCCAGACTTATTTATGGTGATATTCTAGACCCTGAACTTATCTTTACTTGTGCCATATGCAAAATCTCAGTCTCGAGGATATATTTACTGTTTTATATACTCACTTCCCTTTTTATCATGATTAGACATTATGGTTAATCTCCCTGAAGGCTCCTTGTATACATCCACTTGTCCCACTCATATCCACTGGCCAAACCTCCAACTTCTTCCTTTCCTTTATCTCAGAAGATGTCCTTGATTTTTATTCCTTAGAACTTCAAAGCCATTGGAAAAGAGTTTCCTCATTCTCTCAATATCTGATCTCCCAACCTACTACATTTATATCCATGTACCTTGCCTTCACTTCATTTAGGGTGAATGAACTGTCTGGGCTCCTCTCCTTTACTTTGGCACTGAGCCCCACTCTCTCTTGTCTATCCAAACATTTTGCTTTTGCAGTTGCCTCGTGTCTCTTCTGCGTCATTAATTCTTCTTCATTGACTGGATCATTCCCTTCAGCATATATTCATGCTGAAATATCTCTTATCTAACACCTACCTTCCCATCTCTACCCCACCCCCAATCTCACATCTGCCTTTAGGTACCATCTGATTTATCTCTTCCCTTTTATAGCAAAATTCCTCAAAAGATATGCCTATACATTCTGTCTTTACTTCCTCATTCTTGTTTTCCTTTACTCAAAGTATTTTTCTCTCTAAAAAAATGTATTAAAACTCTCACCAACTAAAAAATATCCTTCATCTTTCCAAATCCGCATATCCATTTTAATTTTACATATTACTTGATGTATCAGCAGCATTTGATGCAAGTGGCTGCATCCTTCTTCAGAGACCCCACACTCTCAAGTTTCTTCTCCAGCCTCAATGGCCACTTTTTTCTTAGTCTCCTTGTTCAGCTCCCCAGTTATTCCTGTCTTCCTGATTGCCCAAGTCACAAACTGAAAATTAGTTCTGATTCTCCTTTTCTTACATCCTATATCTATTTCAACATGTTTTATTGATTCTACTTTCAAAATATCCCAAAACTTAGTCCGTTTTCCCTACCTCCACTCTGTTGCCTTCTCTACTAGTTTATTTTTATCATCACAGAAATATACTGGAGTATTTCCATCTTAAAACCTTTCCCTTGATCCAATATTCTTCCCCACCTCAATATTTCTCCCAACATCTTACTAACCTAATTAACTGCTTCATTTCACAGGAGTCTTGGAGAAGTTTTCTCTGCTTTCTCTCTTAAAATGTCATCCATTTTCTTTTTAACCTGCTATTCTCAATTTTTTATCACCAAAACTCTACTGAAACTGCTTTGTGTCAAATCATCTGTGACCTCTAAGTTGCTGAATACACTGTCATTTCTCCGTCATCACCCTCATCATCATCATCTTACTTAATTTCTTGGTATTTGAAGTAGAATTAACCATTACTTTCTTAATGGAATCTTTTTGTTTCTTGGATCTCATGACACCATATTCTTCTGATGTTCCTCTTACCTATTGAATGCTGCTCTCTCTCTCAGTAATTTTTGCTAACCTCTCTTCTGCTGACTCTTAAAAGGTTGGAAATATCTATGGCTGTGTCTTACACCTTCTTTAAAAAAAAAAATCTACACACCTTTCTGAGGCAATCTCATTGGATCTCATTACTTCAGATAACCATCTATCTGATGACTTCAAAATTGATACCTCCAGGCATAACCTTTTCCCTGAGCTCTACATTCATTCGTTCATTCATTCATTTAACAAATATTGAACAGCTGCTAAGGGGTTAGCCACTGTTTCGTGCTTTGGAGATATAGTAGTGAACAAGATAGATGAGGTGCCTGCCTACTTTTGTGAAGATAATAAACAAATAAATAAATTCAACAATTAGATATTGATAAATAATACATACAGGATTAAAATAAGAGTGATATTGTGTAGAATATCTTTGGGTACTTTAGGTTAATTAAAGACTATATTGTGATAGAGGGGACATTTGAGCTTAAAATAGAAAAATAGGAAGGAAGTACCCTTGTTAATTAATTGGAGAATTTTAGCAAAGTGAACAGTACAAAGATTCCAAGATGAAAATCAGCTTGGTATGTTAGTGATATAGAAAAATACCAATTCAGTTAGAAAATTGTGGACAAAGCAGGAGTAACACAACATAAAGTCAAAGATACAGATAGGGTCAGATAATGATGATTTTCTAAATCAAGTGACATTTGTGCATTTTATTTTAGGTATGATGAGACTAGATGATTTTTTTGGTAAGAGAGTGATCTAACATGGTGTGATTTTTAATGATTGCTTTGTACAATTGTTTATTAGTTTGTTTCAGACTAACTGAATACAACTAGAAAACTGTGTGTGTGTGTGTGTGTGTGTGTGTGTGTGTGTGTGTGTGTGTTTGAAGGTGTCACAGAGCTATCATGAGTGTGACAATTTTGTGGGGCCTACATTCAGATTTAAAGGGAAATACAGTATTTTGAGAATTAAACAACAGAATTTTCTAAAACCGATTAAAGATATGAAGGCACAGGTTTAAAAGGATATTGTAAACTCCAAGGTAGAGATATAAAAGAAAACCAAAGCAAAACACAGGATAATAAAACTGCTGAACATTTGAGGCAATGAGGAAATCTTAAGAGCAGCCAGAGAAACACATGTATTACCTTCAAAGGAGCAACAATAAGATTGATATCTGTCTTTTTCAAAAGAAACAATAGGAGCTAAAAGATAATGAAATGTTACATACATCTTTCTGAAGAAAAATAAGTTCTATACTAACAGTAAACCACCAAAAAGAAAACATGCAAAGCTATTTTCAAGCAAACAAAAACAGAGCTAATCACCAGAGACCTGCCTTAAAGAAAATTTTAAAGGATGATCCTACTTGGAAGAACAGAGAAGCAAGAAAGAATAAGAACAACAGAAAGAACATATGTGTGGAAAAATATAGCTAGATATTGATTGCATAAAATAATAATATCTTTCAGGATTTAAGATAAATAGAATTAAAATACATAACAATCCCAGATAAGGCAGTGACAAAAGAGTTCAAATATCGTAGGACACTTGTATTATTTGGGTAGATGTTAAAGTATTTTTTTTTGTGGGTCATTGCACAGGAAATCACACAGATCCTGGCGCCTTTAAAAAAAAGTTTTTTTTTTAATAATATACGCTAACAAATCAAGGATGCATGCTATAATTTTTAGGGCAAGCATGAAAATAGTAATAAAAGAGTATATAATTATTAAGCTTTAGTATAAAGACAATTAACTGGCAATTAATTTACTTAATCCAAAAAAGTCAAGAATAGAAAAAATAGAACAGGTGAAATAGTAGAAACCAAGTAGTAATATGGTAGATGTAAACCAAGTAGTTCCATAATAACACTGAATATAAATGGAGTAAATACTCTAATTAAGAGACAAGACTATCAGACTGGAATGAAAAAAAAAACTGTATGCTGCTTATAAGAGACACACATAAAATATGATTAAAGTGATTGAATATGAAAGGATGGTAAAAAGAGATACCATTCAAACACTAAAAGAAAGCTGTTACTGTTATAATAATATCTGTCAAGTAGACTTTAAGGCAAAAAATATTGCTAGTAGGAAATTTTATAACAATAAAAGATCAATTCTCCAGAAAGCCTCAAAATACATACATAAAAATTGACAGACATATAAGGAGAAATAGGCAATCTGCAATCATAGTGGGGGATTTAAACATACCTCCTTCAGCAACTGATAGAACAAGTTAAAAACTCTGTAAGAATATAGAATATTTCTACAAAATTATTAATAAAACATCAATATACATTGAACACTACACCTAACAACTGCAGAATACCCATCCTTTTGAAATTGACCATATACTGGGGCATAAAGCAAGTTTCAATAAATTTTAAGTGGAATGAAGCAAGAATTAAATAATAGGAAGATAACTAGAAAAATCTTCAAGTGTTTGAAAATTAAGCAATAACTTCTAAAAAATTAGTGAGTCATTGAATAAATTGCAGTGCAAAATTAGAAAACAGTTTGAACTAAATGAAAATGAGAAAAATGTGAACTTATGGAATATATTAATTCCATGCCTAATGGATATTTATTGCCTATATGTATATATATATATACATATAGGCAATAAATATATATACATATAGGCAATAAATATCTGTATCTATCTATCTATATAGACAGATAAATATCTGTATCTATCTATCTATATAGATAGATAGATGGATAGGCAATAAATATCCATTAGGCATAGAATTAATGTATTCCATAAGGAATTAATGTATTCCTATTCTATATATGTATATAGGCAATAAATATCCTATATATGTATATATATATATATACACACACACACATATATATGCATATATATACATAATATATATGAATGGTATCTTTTTTTGCATCCTTTCATTTTCAATCACTGTTATCATATTTTATGTGTGATTCTTATAAGCAGCATACAGTTGTGTGTATATAAATGTGTATATATGAAAGACTGAAAAATTAATTACCTAAGTATATATCTCAAGAAGTTTTAAAAAGAACAAATTAAGCCCTAAGAAAGTATAATGGAGATAATAAAATAACTGAAATTAATAAAATAGAAAATTTAGAGAATCAACAGTGCCAAGAGATTTAGTCTTTGAAAAATTTAATAAAACTGATAACCCCAGCAAGAAAAGAGGAGTATAGGCATAAGTACCAATATCAGGAAAGTAAAAGGGGACATTGCTATCGATGTTTCAGATATTAGAAAGATAACAAGAGCATGTTATAAAAAAACATGATACCAGTTAATTTGAAAATTTAGATGACATAGAAGTGTTTCTAGAAAAATACTTGTTACCAAACTGAACCAACAATAAATAGAAAACCTAAATAGTCTTATGTTTATTAAAGAAATTGAATCTTAAATGCATTCATTTCCAGTAGGGGAGAAACTGCAGGTCAGATGACTTTACTGAATTCTACTCAGTGTGTAAAAAAGAAATAATTATAATATCATGTAGATTACTTCAGGGAAAGGAAAAAGAGGAAACACCCATTTTATTAATCCAGCTTGACCTCAGTACTGTACCCTGACAATGTTATAAGAATCAAAACTTTTAGGACAATTCCTTTCATATAGATGCAAAACTCTGAAAGAAAATAATACTAGACTGAATCCAGTGTTATATAAAAAGAATATTCATCATTCCTAAGTACATTTTATTCCAAAAATTCATGTTTGGATTAACATTTGAAAACCAACCAATTAAGTACTGAACTAGAATAATGGAGAAAATCATATGAACCTCATAATAGATGTAAAAACTTGATAAAATTCAACATTAATTCTGATTAATAAATATAAGATTAATTATGTCTATGAAAATGTCATAGCAAAAATTATATTTAATAGTGAAATGAAAGATTTCATCTCCAAGTTTGGGATTGAGACTAATATACCTGTATCATCCTATTGATATATACTATGCATAGTATCATCCTATTTAACTTTGTATTAAAAGTCCTAGGTAGAGCAATAAGTTAAGAAAAGGAATTAAAAGCAGAGTAATTGGAAAAGGAGTAATAAAACTGTTATTACTTGCAGAATGATATAACTTTTGTATGTGGAAAATCCAAAAGACTGTATAGCTAAACTATTAGAGTAAGTAAACTAAACATGTTTCTGGTTATAACTATACAAAAACCAATTGTATTTCTATATAACAGCAATCAAGAATTAGAAAGTAAAATAAGAAAGGATGCTATTTACAAAAACATAAAAAATTGGGAAAGTTTTAGGAATAAATCTAATTAAGTCTCAGAATATTATAAATGTTGAGATTATAAGTGTTAAGAAAATGAAATAAGAAACGCTATTCATAAAAGCATAAAACAGAAAATTTTTAGGAATAAATGAAAACATGAAAGAGCTATACTCAGAAAACTGTAAATGTTGAGATAAACTAAAGATTTAATCATTCTCAGCAAACTGACACAAGAACAGAAAATCAAACACTGCATGTTCTCACTCATAGACGGGTGCTGAACAATGAGAACACGTGGACACAGAGAGGGGAGCATCACACGCCAGGGTCCATTTTTGGGGGTGACTAGGGAGGAGTAGTGGGAGGGAAGGTGGAGAAGGATAACGTGGGGAGAAATTTCAGGTATAGGTGATGGGAGGATGGAGGCAGCAAACCACTTTGCCATGAATGTACCTATGCATCAATCTTGCATGAGTTGCACATGTACCCTAGAATCTAAAGTACAATTAAAAAAAGATTTAAATAAATGGAAGAATATATAGCTTGTTTATGAATTCAAAGTCTGAATAGCATTAAGATATCAAATCTCCTCAAATTCATTTATAGATGCAATGAAATCACATTCTGAATATCTGAAGTTTTTAAAAAATAAAGACTGATAAGGTGATTTCTAAAATGTAGATGAAAATGTAGAGGGCCAAGATTAGGTAAGACAATCTTGAAGAAGACTAAGTTGGAAGACATACCAGATAGCAAGGTGTGTTATAAAGGAAGACAATATGGCATTGGTGCAAGGCTAAACAGATGGAATGATAAAAGATAATAGTACAAAATCAGTCTTATATCACTCTGGACATTTGGTTAATGCCAAAGATGGTAGTGTAGGTTAGCAGAGAAAGAATAGCCTTTTGAATAAATGGTGCTGGGTTAATTGAATTTTCAAATGGGGAATAAAGTTAGTTTCCAGGTAGATTTTACATATAAGCAATAAGAGAAGATAATATTGGAGCATATCTTCAGGACGTTGGGGTGGGGAAATACTTAAATAAAATTCAAAAAGTACTAATCACTAAGAAAAAGACTGATGAATTGTACTGCATTAAAAGTAGGAATGTTCAGTCTTTTAAAGATGCCGTTTAAAGAGAGAAGGACAAGCCACACAGTGGAGGATACACAAAACACGCTTAACCAATAAGGGAATCTGTCCCTGAATATAAAAATAACTCCTATAAATCAATAGAAAAAAATACAGTTAACCCAATAGAAAAATGAGTCTCTACCTTAGGAACTTTACAGAAAAGGATATCCAGGTGGCCAATAAACATATCAAAAGTTCTCAGTCTTGTTATGCACCAGGGAAATGCAGGTTGAAATAACATATGAGACCAAAAAAATCTTTTTTATTAAAAAGATAAAAAAGAAAACAACCCTTGACAATACCAAATATTGGTGAGAATGTGGAAAACTGAGATTTTTTTTTATATACTGCTAGAGGCAGCATAAACCAGAAGCACGTTGGAAAATTCTTTGGCAGTATCTAAGTCCTAGCAATTGACTCCTAAGAATATTCCCAACAGAAATATGTACATATGTGTAACCGAAAGTAATATACAAAAATGTGCTTAGCCCTGTTATTTATAATACCTCCCAAAATGGAAGTGACCCAAATATCTATCCATAGAAAAATGGATAAATAAATTGTGGTATTTTCAGATAACATAATAGTGTTGGGAGAAAAGGGTATCCTGGATTAGGATGAGAATGGTGGAGAAGGAGATAAATGGATAGATTAGCATGTTTATAGGCAGAGTTGAGTGGACATGGTGATGAATCAGTGTGACGAGAAAACAGGAATCATGGATAACTTCTAGATTTTGGTTTGAGCAGTTATTTCTCCTTATTTCTATTATTTCCATCGTCTTTCACATAAATGACAGCAGTCTCTCTCCATGTTCCTGCTCTTGCCTTCCTATAATCCTGTTTTCCACATAGCAGCCAAGAGTGGACTTCTAAAACCATAGATTATCTTACTCCTCCTTTTGCTTAATACCCTTTTAAGTACATGTCAAAATCTAACATGTACCGTTTTAATTATACTGTGCCCCTTTTTACATGGCCTACTCCTGTCTAGCTCTCTGACATCATCTCTACCACTGGTCCTCTTTTTAATTATGTATGTTCTAAGACACACTAGCTTCTTTTTGTTCTTTGAAACAAATTTACTCCTACTTAGAATCTTGCGCTTTGCCTTGGCTAGTTTCTTTTGTTATTAAGATCCCAACTCAAAAGAGAATTCCCTAGAGAGGTCTTCCCCTGGCCATGTAATTTAAAGCATCCTCCTCCTCCCTCCCATCACTTTACAAGCTTGTCCAATCTGTGGTCCAGGACAGTTTTGAATGTGCCCCAAATTTACAAATTTGTAAACGTTCTTAAACATTATGAGTTTTGTTTTGTTTTAAAAAAAAAAGCTCATCAGCTATTGTTAGTGTTAGTGTATTTTGTGTGGCCCAAGACAGTTCTTCTTCCAGTGTAGCCCAGGGAGGCCAAAAGATGGAATACCTCTGCTCTACTACATCACTCTTTTATATTCTTCATTATTCTCACCATTATTTGAAATTATCTTATTCATTTGTTGTTGTTTACTGAATGTTTCCCCCTACTAAAGGTAAGCTGCTAGCAAGTTTATGTAGCTTCCTGCTGCATAATCAGAGCCAAGACCAAGTAGAAGGTAGTTAATACATATTCGTTAAATAAATGAATAAATGGACAATCTAACAATACAAAGAGTATTGAACAGCTATATGGAAAGCAAATGTATGCCCTCATTTTCCTTCTGTATACAAATAAACCTTTCAGTGACAGTGCCACTAAAAAGAAAGAGAAAAACCCTAAACTTGGAGAGCCTTATAGTACTCACACATTCAGATTTCCACCTTGCTTAATAGTAAGGAGGCAAAGTTAAATGTATTCCTTCTTACCTTGTTCACCAAAAGAGCAAATATAATGTAGCCTGAAGGAGCTTGCTGGGTATTGAAGTCTGAGACAATCGCCTTTTTATACTGGTAGCAGGCCCATGCAGGGAGGAGTCACCCTCTGTGGGATGGTCTGATTCATTCCTAACCAAACCTAGATCCACCCATAACTCCACCTCTATTTCTCCAGCAACATGTGTTTACTTCCCAGCTTCCTCACGTACTCATCTGTACTTGTTTTAGCAAGTTCCAAATTTAGGTTTACATACTGGAAATTTTATGGAAGGGTCCCTTTGGCTAATACAGGTTCTTTGTGTGCAGGGCCCACACCTACTTTTTCGTAAATCCACTTTGGCTTGGTAGGTGCTTGATAAATATCTATTGATAAATACACTTCCTGATCCTTGTCTCTAGAAGAATAGGACATATTAATACATTTATAGAATTGAAATTTAATTTATGATAAGAAAACATCACAAACATCTATAATATGTTCCTTTTTAATCTATGAATCCCATCTTTGGGTACTTAGAGAACTTGCCATGAGATGAATGCTATCTTCCAGAAATTATTGATAGGCAAATTTAACATTAATTTTTCAAAGAAGAGCAAGAATGTGAATAATTGAGTTAGAAGTGGTGATCACTAGAAGCATGAGTTTATTAGGTAAGAATCATTCGTGTAATTTTCCTCTGTTTTCAAGGTTATTGCATCGTGGCATCAGAGACATGTTCAACATACTCTCCCTTCTTAAACCATGAGTTTTCTCAGTTATTGCCACAGATATACAGGGGACTCCTATCCCTGGTCTCTCATGATCTACACACTGTTAAGTTGAGCAGATTGCATCTCCATATGGATGTCTCGTGGTTATCTCAATCCATGCTATTGAAAACTGAAGTTACATTGTGCCTCCTACCAAAATGGACTGTCCTCCAGACGTCCGTATATTGGTAATGATGTCCCCACACACTGGGTGTCTCAAGCTAGACAAAGTTATTTTCATTTCTCCTTTTCCTTAACCCCTCATACTCATGTCACATCATATCAATTCTACTCAGACTTGTATTTTGTTATGTGGGCCTATTCTCTACCTCCAGTGCTATAATTTTAGTTCTGGACTTGACCATCTTTCAACTGGGCATTGGTTAAAAAAAAAAGTGTTGTAACTAGCCTCTCTTTCTCCTATTAAGCTGGCTAATTCATCTTACCAACGTATGTCATTCCCTGTGCTGGTTTCTTCTTGCCTGCAGATTTCCAAATTTCTTTACTTGACATACAAGCCCCTTTACAATAGGCATGAATCTGTATCTTTCCAGCTCCTCTCTCTTATTATCTGTATCTCAAGGAAAAGTCACTCTAGAGTGATCAGTATTTCTTGGATGAGCCTGTATTGGTCCACTACTATTTAAAATATTTGCGTGCTATCCTCCACTACCATAATTTGAGAGACCCTCAACATTAAATTCTCTTTATCTTTTAAGATGCTTCAGAATTATCACCTCCTGCATAAAGCCTTATCTGACATCTCCAGATTTATCACTGTTCCCTCGTATACTCTGTATTTACCTCTCAATAGCACTGGTGATATTTTATATTGATTACTTATTTATATGACTTCCCCCTGCCCCCTGGTGCCTCAAATTGTGTTTATTCTCACCCTAGCATTGACTAAGTCTGAGTCATCCTATGTGTCGTTGGGCCCTATAGCAATGCCTGGGACATGATCAAATAAGAGATGCAAGGGTGTGCCAATCTTGTTCAGAGTCAAAGAGATAAAAATATGCCAGAGTGTTTAAAATTGTTTTTAATGTCCTAATTCTTACATCATTGATTCTTTGTTTTGTGGAGTATTGGTTAACACCTATAGAACGTAGGTCTTCATTTTCTATTTTTTCTTCTTGGGTTTAATTTTTTTTATGCCAGTGGTTATTGCATTTTTAGCTCTACCATGCTGTAATAATGATAGTAATCTATATTGTATACCTATTATGTGCTAAGAATGTGCTAATATTCTGCATGTATTAATTTTAATGATCAGGACAACCCTGTGAGGTCATTATTATTACCTCTACTTTAGATATGAGAGAACTGATACTGATAAGGTACCCAAGGTCACCAAGCAAGTAAGTTACAGAACTAAGATTTAATCTGAGATTATTCAGACTCGCACATTCTTTCCACCGTGGCATATTGTTCTGGGTGTGAACTTTTGTCCTTTTTCTGTTAGCCTTATTTATGTTTCTAATGTTTTAAACAGTGGTTTTTCTCAAGGTACCCACATCTTAGCTGAACTTTACTGTGGAAATCATTGCAGGATCAGCAGAAAGACTAGACCATGGGCTATAAGTGATTGAAGAAGGTAGAGTTGAGAGAGTGTCAAGAATGAGGCAATCTTGGATCTGACCTTTTAATGGCCAGAAGACCCCAAATCTTGCAGAATTATGTAAATATGGAGAATAGTGTTTAGTGGTCTGCTCCAGGACTTTTTTCCAGACCATGTTATGCTCATTATATTTTAGCAATAACTTAGGTGAAAATTTGGTTAGATGGCAAATATTTTTCGGATAGACTGAGGATTCAAGAAGATTTTAGCATGTTGCACCAGTGGCTCGAATCTGATAAATGAATCTGATAGAAAAGTAAAATTCTGACTCCAGTTCCAAATTAACTTTACAAGGATAGGGTAGAAGACACAAGTAAAAGAAGCAGTATTCTGGCAGTGGCAGAGTGATGCCATAGCCAAAATGTAATGCGATATTAGGCTGTTTTAAAAGAAACACATTAGCTGGAACAAAATAGGTGGTGATGTTCTTCACTCAGCATTCAACAGATTGTTTCTGTAGCTCTTTGTTCAGTTCTGATGACTATTTTTCAATAAGGATATGGACAAATTGGTATGTGTTGTGAGTAAAGTAGATAGAATGATTGTCTGGATGAGTGGCAAACAGAACTCAGTGGGATGGATGAATGGATGGATGGATGGGTGGATGGATGGGAGACTCAATATCTGTCTTTGGCTATATGAATGGATGTTGTATAGAAGAGAGATTATACTTGGACTATATAATCCCAAGGCAGGTAGAACTCAGATAAATATGTAAAAACTATAAGAAACCATGTTTTGACTTTATATAAGTAAGGACTTTTTAATAGAATTGTCCAAACATGCAAATAATTATTTTTGGAGATAGTGAGTTCCCTATTATTGCCTAAAGAATTTTGAACTGGATGGAATCTTGGCATCAGCTAGCTCAATCTGCTCATATTGTAGTGGAAGACTAGAAGGTCTAATGTTGCATGGCTTGTAAATTAAAAAGTCAAGACCCAGGCCTCCAACTCAGGGCTTTTCACTCCAAATCCTCTTTATGTTGCATCAGGTTGCATCAATTACAGGGAAATGAACATGAGACAGGGATAATTTAGAGAGGAGTTAAGTAGAGGAACATTGGGCAGACAACTAATAGTTGCCTCTTTCAACCTGAGAGCTACTATTCTATGACTGAAGTAAATTTCTTTGCTTGACTCAGTACAGTTCAGTTCAGGTGGTTATTTGATCTGTGCAGTTTAATAACTGCAGGGGTAACAGAACTATCAACTTCAATTATGTTGCAAATAGGAGGATAGTTCTTGGGTTTTTTATGCCACACTTCTTGCCAGTCCAGCTGAGCCCACTTTCACGATAGCTTTTACCCTCAGAATCTCACAAAAATTTTCCCTCCTAAGTCTTTAAAATTTCTGCCTGTTGAATAGTGAACTATGTGATGTGGCATGTCTTCTCTATCTCCACAGAGACCTTATTCTCCATTTCATTGTTGCCACATAATGAAATGGTTTCAGAGGTGTTTTAGGTGTCTGTGGTTACATATTGTGGTTGCCAGCATTTGCTAAGGAGTGAAGAGAACTCCCCCAAGGTAGAAGTTATTGACAAATAATAAATTATAGGATTTCAATTATAATCATTCAATTGGTTGTCCCTCCCTTTTCCTACCCAGTAGGCTGGAAAGGCATTGTTTTGCCATCTGGCCTCTGAGCTGCTGATGTGGGTCAGGTTGTCACGATTCAAGGATCAGCCCTCTGAGATGTATGACTGAGGCAGTAGGATTGAAGGGGAGTTGGAATTTGTGGTTAAATGATTTCCTACAGGAGCTGTAGTCATCTTTTGGGAGGTGCTGTTTGAGGTTAGAATTTTTCCAGGTTGAATATTCTCTTGAATTCCATGGCATCATTGAAGCTGATGTTCCTGCTTAGTTAGCCGTATAGTGGTGGAGCAGTATCTTGCTAAAACACTTCCACTTGGAGCTTGTATTTGCCAGGACAATGGTGTTGATCCCAAGCAAACAAAACGTTCAAGTTACCTTTGATGCCCTCAAATGCTGCTTTCTTTATAGCCAGTTCTTCTCTCTCTCTCTCTCTCTCTTTCTCTGTGTGTGTGTGCACGTGTGTGTGTGTGCACGTATGTGTGTGCATGTGATAGAGACAGAATGAGAGAGAGACAGAAAGAGAGAAGGAGGCAAAAGATGTAGAGGGAATGAGCGTGAGAGAGAATAAGGTTTTTCTGGATATAAGCAAACCATTTTACGCCAATATGGATTGTCTCTCAGTGTTTTTATATGCCCAACATTTTCATTCTCAGATACTCATTAACAGCTTCCTTGAGGTTTGGAGAAGAGGAAATCAGGATGGCTGACAAGGCTGGAAATTGAGAATAGAATTGAAGGAAGACTGTGGCAGAGGTGTATATATTTGTGTGTGTGCGCGTGTGTGCACGCGTGTGTGTGCGGTAGGGGTATATGTGACATATATGTTATTTCCAGCTAGTACAGATGCAGAAGTCACTGGACACACACACGCGCGCACACACGCGCACACACACTGAGAATGTATGTGAGAGAGATAGGCAGATATAGAGAAAACAATGATCAAATATGAGTTTTTTGTATAGTGAAAAAATATTCTCCAGGAAGTGCTTATATCAATAAAGTTATTTTTCCCAAATGTATGGTACTTTATTAAACCTCTCATGCACAATTACAGAGATGGCCAGAGGCATTCTAAGGTGTGAAGGGAGGGGC
This sequence comes from Cacajao melanocephalus, assembly GCA_963573385.1. Classification (NCBI taxonomy): domain Eukaryota; kingdom Metazoa; phylum Chordata; class Mammalia; order Primates; family Pitheciidae; genus Cacajao; species Cacajao melanocephalus. Next base: position 17,194 of record CAUYLG010017858.1, on the reverse strand, counting down.
ATTTATGTAGTAATTGTGTTATATGAAAGTTTTGTCTAACAATTAAGGACAAAAGTAAGAACAGAAAAAATAATAGATAAAACAACTGAATCATCCTGTGTAGTTAAGGGAGAGAGTCTTCATGACTTGAATTCATGGTTATAAACAGAGATTGTGAGATCTTTAGGGTGGTTATTTCAGCAATGACTAGTATCAGCAGTAAAGGATGGACCATTTACCATTTCATGTTCCATAGAAACAGTGAGGACTGGCAGCAGAGTGATGCAGCATCAGGAAACTGGAAAAAAAAAATCCAGGAGCAAGCCATAATAGAGACATTATAGCTAGTCATGACCAAGGGCTTCGCCAATATTTTCTGTTCAGACATGGTCTAACATAGGCTAATAATTACAAGAGAATGTAAATCAGGAGGGACTAGAACTTGGAATAAGCTCTACTCTCCTTTCTCACTTGTTTCCTTTGTACATAGGGATATGCTAGATAGATAGATAGATAGACAGATAAATAGATAGATAGATAGACAGACAGGTAGACAGACAGATAGACAAGAATATATTCCAGAGGGACTATTTCTGCAGGTAACTGAGGGAAATTCAGACTAAAAGATAGGTCACAGTATTTAGGGATCATTTATTCATTCAACAAACATTTGTTGCCAATGACTACCTGCCAATCACCACGCTTGTCACAGAACTATAAATGAAGAAGGCATGCTCCTTGTCCTCCAAGAGTTTATAATCTAATGAAGAAAGCATACATGTAAACAATATGATATGTGTTACAATAAAGGTATTTGTAAATTATTGTAAGACAGATGAGGAAGCAAGTTATTTTCTTTTAGAGAGGTCACAAGGAGGGAATATTTGAGCTGAACTTTAAAGAATGTGTTTATTGGATTGTATGGGAAAGAACAGGGAGAGGTAGGCCTGAAAGGTCATATGGAAAGACCTTGCAAGCCACGCTAAGTGATGTAGATATTATTTATATTGGGTGGCAACTGAACGGTTTTTAAGTGGAAAATTGACAGAAGCAGATTTTTATTCAGTAAACATAACTACTAGAGGTATGGATGGTGGATTGAGCTGGATACAGGCAACTTATATAAAAGAAGGAAGAGATAGTAAATTCTCAAACTAAGGCATCGGCAGTGGGATTGAAGAGAAGAAAGGTTCTAAAAGCAAATCTTGGTGATACACTGGAGGTGAAAGATGAGAGGGGGTGAAGAACAAGAGGCAATAGGTTAGTGGGATGGGAAGCAGCTGGTGTGGGGCAAGTTAGGGGGGGAAATCCAATGAAGTAAGGTCTGACAGGTGACAGAACTCAGTGATGGAGAAGGCAGGAATAGGAGATTTCAGTGGGCAGTGGGTAATCGGGGGTTGGTATCAACAGTATCATGTCATTAGGTAGCAGGACCTTAGGGCTCTTACTTTAGGCCAGGGCTTTAATGTTGGAAGTAGAGAAGACTTAAAAACAAAGAAAGTTGCTATCATGACTAGGCAGAGACTTTTATCATAACTGAGAGAGATCAAAATCAGATTAGCAGCATAGCTGAACTGATGCTAATCAGTTTACTAACTACTTTAGGTAATTTCTATTCCTAAATTCTTCTTGGTGAAGATTAGTACTTAATCTGGATTACGGAACCCTCACTAAGTTTTCAATACCTGAAGACTCCTCTATCTACTCAACACTAACGTTCTATCAACTTGGACTTTATTCCCTCCTTGTAAGGATCCTAGTTACTCATCCTTCATAATTCACCACCTACGTCTTGTAGATTAAGCAGATGTTTGATTGATAATCTCCTTGGTGATTGTTATGTGAGCTTGCAAAATTAACCCTTCATAGGCTTTGTTCCCAGACTTTTTGCTGACTTGAGACCATCAGCACTCAGGATATCAATGTTTATTTTTTTTAAATACTAGGTATAGAGATTTGAGTTAATCATATTCCTTATTTCATGACACATTATAATTATTAAGCTATGCAAATTCTTCTTTGGAAAAGTTGGCTAACCTTCATCCACATTCTTTATTCTCAGTCCTCTCCTCCTCCCTCACCAGATAATTATTCTAATGAGTTTACTGTGTATCTCTTAATTTGTACAGGTGCTTGTAAAGTGTGTGTTGTTACTTTTATGTTTGTAGAGTTTTACTTTTATGTAAGTGCTATTTTATGTTAGATCTCATTCTTTTTTTTTTAAATTTAGTATCCATGTTGCAGTGTATATATCTAGACCATTGCTTCTAACTGTGCAGTTGCTTTGCATCTACTCAGTATACCTCTGCACTTCCCTGATGATGAACACTCAGATTGCTTCTAATTAATTCTTCAGCACTAAAAATAATGCTGTGATGAACATCCTCTTACATATACCCATTATAGATCTCTGGGAGATATTTTTGGGGGCCATACACACAGAAGTAGAACTTCTCGGAAGCAGGTTATGTGTACACTTGATATTGACTAGATACTGTCAGATAACTCTCCAGAACAGCTTTGCTTTCTTACCAGAAGTGCCTGAGGTTTCCTAAACCCACATCCCTGCCAACACCCAGCAATATCTAGTTTTCTAACTTTTTCCAGCCCATTTCACTGTTATTTTGATTTCCCTTATTCATGAATTTGAACATCTTTTTGTATATTTGTAAGCCATCTTGATTACCCTATTCTACACATTGCCTGTTCAAATACTTTGCCCATTTTTCTGTTAATTTTATTTTGCTTTAAGACGTTCATTATATGTTTTAGATATTAGTAGGTTGTTGGTTTTAGATACTGCAAAAACTTTCAATGTGTCATCTTTCTGTTAACTTTGTTCATGTGTCTTTCACTGAACAGAAATCTTCAATTATAATGTAATAAAAGTCATCACTATTTTTGTATTATGTGTGCCTGTGACGTTCTTATCTACAATGTTCTTTCCTGTGCTGACATTACTAAGATACTTTCCCGTATATTCTTCTCTCTACTTTGTTGTTTTAAGCTTCACATTCAGATATTTATTTCATTTGCAGTCTATCTCTGTATGTGATTTTAGGTAAAGATCCAATTTTGTTTTTATCTACAGCATGAGCCAGGTTGGCAACTCCTATTAATCTCTCCTTTTTCCATTGATGTATCGTCCCCATTTTACCATATATTAAGTTTCCATATAAACATAGTTATATTTCTAAGCTCCTTATCATGTTTCACTAATCTATTTGTCATTGCAATAATATCACATTGTTTTATTACTGTGTGTAGTATGTCTTAATACTTGGTAGGGCAAGTACCCACTCTGCCTTTTTCTTGAAATGTTGATTTACCTGTTCATGGATCTTTATTCTTCCATAAAAAACTTGAGGTTATCAAACTTCTCAAAAAATTCAACAAAAATATTTTGAAGTATTTGTGATTGTACTGAATTATTCATATTATTGATTAATATGAACTGACATGTTTATAATATTAAGTCATCCCATCCAAGATTTGGAATGTCTCTCCATTTATTCAGATGATCTTCTATATCATTCATTAGATTTAAAAATTTTCTACATGGAGGTATTATAGGTTTTCATTATCTTCTAGTTATTTTACATTTTGTTGCTGTTCTGAATGATATCTTGTTTTTAAATACATTTTGTAATTGGTTATTGCTGGAGAGAAGAGCACTTTTAATTTTTGTAACTTGACTGTTTCTGATAAACTTGCTGAATTATCTTATTAGTTGTAATACTTTGTTGATTAGGTGCTTTTTTCTAGCTAGAGAGTATATTATCTGCAAGTAATATCATTTGTTGTTTTTTTTTCAATCAATGTACCTATTTCTTTTTCTTTCCCTATAGCATTGGGCAGGACACCCCACTATGTTAAACAATAATAATGATATTGCTCCTGATTTTATTTATGAAGGGAATGCCTCTAAGGTTTCTCCATTAATTATGAGATTTACTATATTTTTTGATATATAACACTTACCAAATAAGTAAATTTCTATTTATTTATAGTTTAAGCATTGAGATTTGTCAAAAGTATTTTCTGCATTGAGATGAACATGTTATTTTAATCTTTTAGTATACTAATGTAGCAAATTTTAAAGATAGATTATATGATTTTTAATAGTTTTTGCATCCTATTATCATCCTGAAGTAATAATTATATTTATATATATATATAAATTTTAAAATCTACTTTTGGACATAATTAGCTAATAGTTTATTTAGGATTTAAATATATATATATATATATTCAGAGGTAAAATGGAACTATAATTTTATTTTATTGCCCATATTGTACTATTTTGGAATCAAGATTATATTATTTCATAGAATTAGTTGGAGAAGTTTTATTTTTTCTCTTTTCTGGAAGAACTATAAAATTAGAACTGTTCCTTAAAAGTCTGATAGAAATCTCTAGCGATCTGAGTATAATTTTGTTAAGGATAGGAAACAAGATCTTTAATTATTATTTAAATTTTTAAAAATTTATTTGTTATACTTGTAAGTTCTGGGGTGCATGTGCAAAACGTGCAGTTTCGTTTATTTAAATTTTTCAATACTTAAGGTCCTTTTGAATTTATCTACTTCTTTTTGTACCAATTTTGGCAATTTATCTTTTTTTTTTCTGGGATTGATCCCTTTAAGTTTTCAAATATGTTGCTTCTGTTCAGTGGTCATGTCTCCTCTCTTGCTATATATTTGATATGTTTGTGTCTCATCTTTTCTCTTCTTGGATCAGTCTTGGCAGTCTGCCAATCTCGTCAAACATTTCAAAGAAATAGCTTTTGTTTTTATTCATTCTCATCATTTTGTTCTTTAGTTCTAACTTTGTATTTACTATTTTGTTCCTTCTTGCTTTTTTCCTGTGGTTTTATTTGAATTAGCTTTGTTTTTATTTTTTTTTCCTGATAAATATTTTTGCCATAAATTTTGCTCTAAGAACTGTTTTTATCCCTGTCTCCAAAATTTTCATCACAATTTAGTTCTAAGGGTGTTTCTCAGTTCTCTTCATATTTCTGTTTAACCCAAAGACTGTGTGGTTTCCAAAGATATAAGCTTTTTAAAAAGTTATTCATTCGTTATTAATTACTTGCTACATTATAGTCATAGATTATATAGGTTATATATGCTGATCCTCCAGAATTTATTCCTTTATGGTCCAGATGGTCTTTTTTTTTTTTTTTGATGTATTCTAGAGGAATGAATATTCTCAACTTAATAAGTAAAGAGTTCTATATGTTTTTAATAGCTTGAACTTATTCTATATTTTTAAAATTGTGCCTTAAGTTCTGGTGTACATGTGCAGATCTTGCAGGATTGTTGCATAGGTACACACATGCCATGGTGGTTTGCTGTCTCCATCCCCCCTTACCCACATCTTGCATTTTTCCCAGCGTTATCCCTCCCCAACCTCCCCCCCCCCACTGTCCCTCCCCCAGCCCTCCACCCCGCAACATACCCCAGTGTGTGATGTTCCCCTCCTTGTGCCCATGTGTTCTCATTGTTCAACATCAGCCTAAGAGTGAGAACATGCGATGTTTGGTTTTCTGTTCTTGTGTCAGTTTGCTGAGAATGATGGTTTCCAGATTCATCCATGTCCCTGCAAAGGACACGAACTCATCCTTTTTATGGCTGCATAGTATTTCATGGTGTATATATGCCACATTTTCTTTATCCAGTCTATCATTGATGGGCATGTGAGTTGCTTCCAGGTCTTTGCTATTGTAAACAGTGCCACAATGAACATATGTGTGCTTGTGTCCTTATAATAGAATGATTTATAATCCTTTGGGTATTCTATTTTTTAGGTATCTTATATCTCTGATATCTCTGCTCACTTTTTGTCTGCTGGAGCTGTAGTTTCTGAAAGAGTGTGTTAAAATCTTAAAACCACATTTATTTATCTATTTATCGCAGTAGTTCTGTTAGTTGTCAGATATATGTTGAGCCTGAGTCACTAGATACATGTTTATGACAATTACATGTACTTTGTTCCATATAATAGTGTCCCAGATGCTTTTTCAGATATGAAGAGCTATATTCCAGCTTTACTTTGGTTCATATTAGCCTGATTTTTTAAAAAAAATTCTTTTATTTTTAACCATTCTGGGTCTTTTGTCTTCAGCATGTATTTTGTAGGCAACATGTTGAATCTTTGTTTTTAACAACTATAAATGTCTCTGTCTTTTCGTTATTTAGTTTAGGCTATTTATGTTTTTGAAATTATGTTATTTTAATTATGTTAATTTAACTAACATAGTATTTCTGCCATCCTATTTTATACTTTGCTTTTTCTATAGGTTGTTTTAAGTTTTTTTAAAGATAAAATGATTGGCTAATTCTTTCTGTTAACAGATAAACTCCAGTTGAATAAATAAACAACCCATATTTGACTATATATTGTTTATTGAAAACGTACCTAAAATAATGACAAAGTGAGGATTTAAAAAGAGGGATGGAAAAGATAAGGCAGGCAAACACTAATACAATTAACAGCAGATAAAATAGAATTAAAGGTAAAGCATTTTTGGTAATTAAAGGCATAACATTTTGCAAAAGATTAAAGAACAATAAAAAGCAACAAAAATACTACAGATAAACTAATGATTTAAAAATAGAACATTACTGTCAATTATACCTTCAAAAAGCTGAAAAAAATGAATATTATGAATAAGTAAATATCAGTAAAGTTGAAAACAACACAAAATGGTTAAGTTAGTAAGAAAATATAAACTGTCAAGGAACCTATATCTGACTTTCTATTTTCAACCATGAAAGACTGTTTCAAACTCTCCAAAGTCAGGAGGCCCACTAGTTTTAGCTAGATCTACCAAACCTTGAAGAAATCCACATTTTGCATGAACTATTCCAGTGCACAGAAAATAATGAAAATTTCCCAACCAACTTTATCAAGTTAGAATAACCTGGTACAAAAATTAAGTAGTGAAAGACCAAGGACATAAAACTATATATAGATTAATTTCACTAATGAATACAGAAGTGCAAATATCCTAATAAAATATTAGCATATCAATTCCAGGAGAGTCCCAATACCAAGTTTCATCCATTGTAAAATATGTTTGATTACCAAAGTTAATATGATTATTAAATGGAATAATTCATGTAAAGCACTTTACCACTGTGGCACATAGTAAACAAACAACAGATAATTTTTCGGATCACGAGGTTGGGAGTTCGAGACTAGCCTTAACAACATGGTGAAACCTCATCTCTACTAAAAATACAAAAATTAGCTGGGTGTGGTGGTGTGTGCCTGTAATCCCAGCTACTCAGGAGGCTGAGGCAGGAGAATTGCTTGAACCTGGGTGGCAGAGGTTGCAATGAGCTGAGATTGTACCACTGCACTCCAGCCTGGGGTACAGAGTGAGACTCTATTTCAAAAAAAAGAGCTGTAGTGAAATTTATTGGCATTACAACAACAAGTTTAAATTCCTAAGCCAGTAGGCTAGGCCTGTGATTTTTTTAGCTCATTGGAGGAAGGTGATAAACTTTGAAATAGTTTTAAGGCTGGAAAACTTTTGAATTCTGAGAAAACCAGTAGTAACTTTTGGCTTTGTCCAAAACCTGGAAAATGATAGGCATTCAATCAATGTTAGTTTCTTCCAAAATTTAGCCTCATATTTCTCACATTTTATCTTTTTTCTCCCCTACAGAATCCGAGGCCTAGAATGCTTATTAAAGATCTTGCAACAAATAATAGAGTTACACTTTTTAAAGTTCTTACTAGAATTTTCTATAGCCATGCTTCTCAATAGGTAGTCTTGGGGTATATGTGAAGTCAAAACTATTTTCATCATAATACTAAGATGTTATTTGTCTTTTTAATTTTTATTATCTCACAAGTATACAGTAGAGTTTTTCAGATGTGTGATGTAACAACAGCTTGAAGGCAGAAGTAGGTACTATAATCCAGTTGTCTTCTGTTAAGCTAGACATCAATGAGATTTTCAAAAGTGTAAAACAATGCCACTCTTCTCATTAATTTTTTGTTTTTGAAAAATAGTCACATTTTAATAAAAAATGGTATGTTAATATGTAAGGGACTTGTTAAATGAAGAAATATTTAAGAAACTTTTCAGTTTTAGTTTCTAATATGGAAAACATTGATAGATATAATCCACATAAACAAAAGCTGTTTAGGTTTCTCAGTAATTTTTAAGAGGAAAACAAAACTTGAGGCAGAAATCCTCAAGAATTACTTCTACCAATTCTACTGAGAATCACTTCTCTGTAGAAATAATTGTTCATTAAATGGATAAAAAACATGGAGAAAACTATGGTTCACCTTCATCCTGGACATAGTCATCATGCTCAATTTCTTGTTTTTATGAATAACTTTTAACTTTTTAATCTAAGTGAAATGGATTTTTTTGCAATCATATTTTTTAGCTAGCAGGCTGAGAAGAGCCAAGTTCATAATAGAAAACAGATCCTGTTTGCCAGAAATGCTGACCAAAGCTTGGAAATCTGCCACACAAAATAAATCCATTTGGGAGTTTTTCATATAATTGCTTAGATCTTCACCCAAGTTAGATCTTTTTTTTTTTCTCTGATTATGTTAACACTTTATCTCCTTCTAGATGAATAAGCTAAGTTTAAGTCTCACTCTGTTGAATGAGTTTGACTTCACATTCTTGATCTGACCTCTCTTCATTTGTCTGAGGGACCTTGCCTTCCCAGTTCCCTGGAGCAGGAATTATTCTTTGTCAATGTGGATCCTGTTCTTTTGCTCCGAAGTCTCCCTGTCTATACTTTGAGTGAGTGTAAACATGAGTTGTTTTGTATTTTATTTTAATGACTTTTTAAGTTTAAAAGAATGAATTCTCCTCAATTATAAAATAGTCAAGCAATACAGAAAACTGTAATAGAAGACAGCAACAAATCATCACCAATTCCATCATACAGCAATAATCAATATTAACTTTTGGAAAATATTATTTCAGATTTCTTTGTGTGCAGCTGCATGGAGAGTTAGACAAGATTGATTTAACACAGTGGAATCACACCATTTATGCAATTTTAAATAAAAAGTTAACAATTTTCCATAGTATCTTAATTTTTATTCATATTTAACTTGCTAGAAAAGATTCCCAAGAAACTTACCTTTGTTTTCATTTTAGAATCTTCTCATGCCTATTGTTCCAACACTGTTTCTTGCAATGCCTCCACATAAAATCTGTGTCTTAGCTGTGCTGGATTATTTTCAGTTTCCCTGAGCTCACTAAGGTCTTTCTTACTTTAAGACTTTGCATACACTTAACAAATGGCTGGAGTAGTTAGTCTCCTTAGTTAAACCTGAATAACTCCTGACCATCTCTGGAGACCCACTGCAAATTCTCTTTCCTTAAGATTTCTCTGGTTCCAAATTACTTAGATGTGTTTCCGACTTTACCAACTTTCTCTAGAATTAAAGCTTTAAGAATTTGCAGGTGATCAGTTCTTAATTAGAACACAGAAATTAAGGGTGGGAGAGGCAGTTTCGCACACTGATCATACTGTGGCAAGTGCTATAATTGACGTGATCAATGATAGCTCCTTGATCATGTCTATTTGGTCGTGTCTATTATAGCACTTGCCACAATATTCCTATCTGTCATTTTCTCATATGTTGGTCTCCTCGATGAACATATAAAGAAAGGAACAGGGACAAAGTCTTCTCCCATTTTTAATTTCAGTATCAACTACATTATCTGTCGCCTAAGTTGTTATTAACTTCTCTCCAATGAATAGATGAGTGAACCAGTGACCCTAATGTTGCGTTGACAACACCCACATTATCTGGATCATCTGGATTCTGTCATTAAAATAATCATAGAGAGATTGCTAATCAGCCTAGTCCACATTCTTGGATTATATGTTGCAGGAGAGCTGTAGAAATATGAATGTTTGGTCACACATAGGTGGAGCTCAACCAACTATTCTTTCAGGCCTGACAAAACTCATCAGGAAAGGTATTAGGAAGAATAGCGCAAGTATTTGAAAGAAAAGAGCAGAAGGAACTAACTAGTAATGTTGCTGGAAAATGGAGCCTATTGGTTATTCCCCTAATCTGCAAGTATTCAAATCTAGAGCCTATGTGTACACTTTGGGAGACAACAAAACCCTTGTCCATCCTCTGAAATTGTACCAAATGGAAACAATTGCAGGCTCTTATACATTTTTTTAATGCTACTTGAAAATAATTAGTTTGAATGAGACATGATTTTATTTGTTTATTGGTTGATTGGTTTTTAAGACATTCAGCTAGCCTAGCAAGGTAACAAACAACATCAGAGCTGACAAAATGTCATCTTAGAATTTAAGGAAGAAGCAGGGTTGAAATACTGTCCTATTAAAGCCCCCTTGACAAAAGAGAAAGAATGATACTACTGAATGAGTTATGGAGGATATTTTAGCATTTAAAAATTTTTAAATATATTTAAAATCTATTATCTATTAGTCTATCTGTCATCTATCTATCTCTATCTTCCATCATTGATCTACCTATCTAGTCTATTGGTCCTAAAAGAGGAAGCATGAAGTGACTTTTAGAGGAATGAAAGTGAGGGAAAGTAACATTGGACGTGTATTCTCTGAGTGTTAGAATTTTTTTGTAACCTCCATGACCCTCAATTTTGTCTGTAAGATATGGTTAATTTTTCACTTGCAAAGTTGTTTTAGAGCAGGTGTCTGAAACATAGTGAGTAGGCATTCAGCAAATTTTAATTTTCTTCCTTTAATCCAGAGTGAAATAAATAACACAAATATTGAATATTTTGTACCAAGTTTTAGAAAGCAGCAACTAGTAGACTGAAACAGATTTTTTCTCTTTTTTTTTTTATCAGCCTCCAAGGAATATTAAAGTAATGACTTTAAATTAGGGGGTAATCTGTCTGTACTTGGATGTAAATTCTTGAGCTACTTAGATCTTGTTCTTGCAGCCAAAGCAGATCATCCTATTTGTGAATTTCAGGGTCTCTCTATATTTTCTCTTCTCTAATATCCTCAGTAGGGGAAACTGCCTCTCCCACCCTTCATTTTTATGTTCTAAGTAAGAATGGATAACCTGCCAATTCTTAAAAGTTTTCATTCTAGAGAAAGTGGTAAAGCCAGAAATATATCTAAGTCATTTGGAACCAGAGAATGATCCTCCGTTTTTTGCTTTTCCTAATTACTGTACTTTATTTGTAGAAAGTAAGAAGACATAAGATTTTTATTAATGTACATTGTGGGAAAATGAAAAAAATATATGAGATAATATATCTAAAAATCTTTAGATTTTTAGAGGAAAATGAACACATTTTTCCTTGTAAATTTCATACTTCTTTGTGCTAGATGGCTTTAGAATGCAAAAAATATACTTGTGAACTTCTACTGGTAATTCTATGCATTTTTAAGGAGGGCTTCACTCACTTTCACTTACCGTGTTTTTCAAAGATTCAGTAAGACGTTGCTTAAAACCAGTTTCAAAGTCTGAGTTCGTGGCCTTTTAATTGTGTCAAATAATTCATTATTAGAGAGGAAGCTTCCCTCTGTTTGCTGGCTTGATTAATTTCCAACCAAATCCAACATTGCCTCAATGTTTACTTTTTAAAATTTTTCTACTTTTTCTTGCTCATTTCCCCACAGCTTACATACTCACCTTTGATTCCGTTAGAGTGCTTCACAAAGGTTTCACTCAGCATGTACTATCAGAAAGTCTTCTCTGGTTATCAAGAACTCTTGGAACATAAGGACTATGTATTAAACTCTAACAGAACAGCCAGTGTATGCAGTGTGTCTGGTACAGACTGGCCTTCAGTTTCCCTCATCCAAAGGTCACCTTTATCTAGAAAGTTTGCAAGAAGAGGGATTTTATGTTTCATTCCTCCCATTTGGCTATCTAGAGTTCCTCTTCAGTGCCATGTACTCCCCCTGACAGTGTCAGCCATGGTTTGACATCCCTGGGTATTTCTTGGCACAGAAACGCATTATCTATAGGTTGCTAGCACACAGATGGTGGTAGAGGGGAAATCTCCACTGTATGTACCTATGACTTACCTCTCTTTCAGGTGAATAGCACTGAAGAAATTCAACTGTCCACAGAGGTTTTACATGGGGGGCACCCCAGTTTTTAACTTTTATCTTTGTAGACCATACCTGATGTCTCATTTTTATCTTTCCTTTTATTTTGGAAGGGAGATGTGTAACTTTCTGAGTTATTTAGTACTTCTGGTGTAATAATATTTTTTAATCAAACAGGGCAGTTGTTATAAATTAATTATAATAAATAAAATAATACCAATCATAATTTAATTACAAATTATTATTATATATTTATAATATATATTATATGTGTGTAATGTATGTAATATATATAATATTATATATATATTATATATTATAAATTATAGTTATTATTAATTTATAACAATTGCCCCGTTTGATTAAAACATATTATTGTGAGTTTCAGCAAACCGGAATATATTATATTTAAATTTCAAATGGTTGTGGTCAAGGGATTATGGGACTCATGTATATAACCTATATATTTATATATACACACATACGCTTTTACAAACACATATAATAAAGGCACATTAATGTTGATTCAGGGACCAGTGAAACTTTAGACATTTTTAAATGTATATTTAGAGAATAAAGCCTTTCTTTCCTGTAAAGGCTTTGGACTGTGATTAGATTAAGGGAAAGATCAGATGTTGAGTTTTGCCTTATTTGGACTCATTATTAGTATCTGAGTGTTTCACTGCCATCTAGCTGTGGAATGTGGAATTATAGATGTGTGGAATGAGTGCAGACACCCTGACGCAATGGAAAGATTTGGCTTGTGATTCAGAAACCTATACCTTGGTCATAGCAGCACTTTTCATTAGCTGCATAGTATAGGCAAGTTAATCTCTTCTATTGCTATGGATTTCTCTTCCTATTATAGGTAAAGTAAGTCTTTACCTATAATATACTTACTTATTATAAGATGGTAGTAGAGGGAAATGTCTGATACAATAGAAAGATTTGACTTGTGATAGAAAGCTATACCTTGGTCATAGCAGCACTTCTAATTAGCTATACAGTATAGGCAAGTTAATCTCTCCTATTGCTATGGATTTCTCTTATTACAAGATGGTAGTAGAGGGGAAATCTCTAACTGTATGTACCTATGACTCTTCTCTCTTTCCAGCTGAATAGCATCTAAGAAATATAGCTGTCCATAGAGGTTTAACATGGGAGCACTACAGTTTTTAAACCTTCTCTCTGTAGACCATACCTGATGTCTTATTTTTATCTTTCCTTTTATTTTTGAAGGGAGGTGTGGAACTGTCTGAGTTATTTAGTAATTCTGATATAATTTATAAGTTATATGGTAAACTAAGTCTTTATCTATAAAAGACTTACTTATAGGAAAAGCCTTACTTTACCTATAATAGAAAGAGATTAAATATCAAATTTACATTTCTAATTGTTCTTTGATACTTAGTATTTATTCAGTGAATAAATGGTGATTAATAGATTGGTATGAATTGGTTACTATTTAGAGTTTACTCCTATATACACAGTAATTTTGCTGAGTAACATTAATAGTATAAAAGCAGTTTTTTCACTAGTAAACTAACAGTTGATTACATAGCATGATTTAAAGTTCATAAAGTACAAGTCCTTCTTAATATTTAAAAACTAGATTAGATAGATATATTCTGAGTCTAATCAGAAGAATGAGCCAGTTTTTTGTTTGTTTGTTTGCTTGTTTGATTTTTTTCATATAACTTTTGCTTCCAATAGGGACTTGTGATCTTGAACACCCACTGATGAATTTCACTTTAGTTTGAATTCCAAAAGTGAAGGTGGAGGAAAAACAGCTTGATTATTGTGTGAAAAGAGGATAGTGGAGCACCAAATTTAATGGAGACAATTATCACTCTTTTAATTAAATACAGTGTGCTTGGCTTTTTTATTTTAACTTGCAAAGTAAGGAGCTGATCTTTAAAGTTCTTACTAGTTCTGATATTCTGGACATTTTCTTTGGGTTTTATAGTAATAACTTTCTACTGAGCAGAGTACATTTTGTACATTGTTTTTCTACTCATCATTACTTCTCTCACTATTCATAATAAATTCATGTATTTTCTCCTAGGCAGAAATAATATATTTTTAATTGTTTTTCTTCTACTGGAAACTTCAGGACCCTGTTAACCTCTATTGATACGGATTCTTCCACTAATATATTTGACAGAGAAAATCCATTGTGTATAAACTCTTATTTCCAGAGTTTGGGTTGTCTTGGGAAGTAGCTACTTAGGATTACGTTTGATAATAATTGCTATGATAATTATGATTAACCATAACATCTAAGGTCAACTCATCAGTATAAAGCCTTTCTGTGAATGCTTTGGACAGTGATTAGATTGAGGGAAAGATCAGATGTAGTTTGAGTTTTGTCTTCTTTGGAGTCTTTATTATTAGTACCTGAGTGCTTCACTGCCATCTAGCTGTGCAGAGGTAGAAGAAAACTGCATCTGACCTCATGGCAGTAAACTATGTTTGTGTTTGTGGAGATGAGAAGAGAAACTATAACTTGATGAAAAGTTTATTGCCAATTTTTATTCAGTACAATATTCTGGATCCTATATCCAGAAGGCCATAACAATAAATTTAAATATAGTTGTACAGAGTTCCAGTAGTGACACAATAAGATGCAAATACTCTGAATATTCACATGCAACATTCTTTGTTCAAGATGGAATATGTTACAATGTTTCTAGAGACATTTCGGCTCCTAAACCATGTCATTTAGCTCCCTGGATAGGTTTGTCAATAATCAATTAAAACAAAATCTGGAAAATCCAAATTTTGAGATGCATACATTTTTAAAAAACTTAATTTTATTCCCAGCCACCCAAATCACTTTATTATATAGTTCTCAATATAGCCTCAAATGCTTATTTTCTCTTCAATTCACTATTTTCTTTTTTTTTTTTTCTTTCGAGATGGAGTCTTGCTCTGTCACCCAGGCTGGAGTACAGTATGTGATCTCAGCTCACTGCAACCTCCGCCTCTCAGGTTCAAGCAATTCTCCTGCCTCAGCCTTCCAAGTAGCTAGGATTACAGGCACCCACCACCACGCCAGGCTGATTTTTGTATTTTTAGTAGAGACAAGGTTTTACCATGTTGGCCAGGCTGGTCTTGAACTCCTGACCTTGTGATCCACCCGCCTCAGCCTCCCAAAGTGCTGGGATTACAAGCATGAGCCACCACACCTGGCCTCATTCACTGTTTTCTAACCAAAGAGTTCAATGAATGTGGAGCCTTACAAAAACACCTGGTACCAAATAAAAGTAATATAGTACAGAACTATAGTTAAAATGAAAGAACAGATATATACCACTGCTACCAAAAAGAAGAGATAATGTTAAATATCTTATTTCGTGTATGTGTCTCATTTCTTCTCTGGGTTAGTTCTTATCTTGGGCTAGTTTGTGTTGGCTTCTTATTCAAAGTAATAACTCCTTTGTTCTTGGACATATTCATGGAGTGGGGTGTTGCTACCAAGCAGAAGGACCTGAGTCTGTTCTTTCCTTTCCATGGTAACCACTGGCCTCAGAGCCTCTTGTCTGTTTATTGCCCACATCCTGACTGTATATTCTGATACCTCTTGATAGACTTGATTCTGACTCTTGCCTTTGTCTCCCCTACCATATGTGGTTGTACTGCTTGATGAATATCTATAATTTTACTCTTCAATTCCTGTAGGGTCTTGGCAATCAAGAAAGTGACTGAAAATGTATCTTTGACTTTAGCTATCATTTGACTGCTCATAACTGTCACTTAATTGGCCATGGCTGTATACTTGTCTTTCATTGGCACTGAATCCAGTTTGACCCTGGGCATCTCTTGATTGTCCATGACTTGATCGCTGTCTGGCAAAACCTGTGCTGGATCTTACCTGCCCATGAAAAGTTGTATCTCCCTAATGTTGCTGGCTAGATCCATGGATAGCTATTGTATTGAACTCTAACTTTTCATGCCTAGATCCTAACTGCTCATGAATATCTTTCTCCCAATCTTCTGAATGCCTTTTACTTTCATTATGGGATTCCCATTTTCTGTTTGAACTAGATTCTGAATGGCTATGAATTGTTATGGATTGTCCATGGCCAAATACAGGGTGGTCATTTGATTGGCTATGTGTACATCCCTTCCTTCTGCCTGTGTTATATCCAGGACGAACATGGGTGTTTATGAGTTACTACTGAATGTCCATGACTAGATTCCTGACTTCTAATTATAATGGGTCCAGACTGATACTGAGAATCAATGGATTTTTCATGACTTATCATTGACTGTTCATGAATTAAACCTTGTTTTCCTGTTCTTTTAGTTGCTTTTGATCCTATAAGGTCAGAACTAGAAAACAATTGTCAATGTCTAGACAGTTGCCTGTTTGCAGTGCTATCAATGGACCATGCAGGGTGAGAATTATGGCTGATTTGTCTGCTGCCCCCAGAAGGCCCATACCCAGTGTGCCCATAGTCATATTCTGCAGATCCATAGCTGCCATGTTTCCAAGTTTGACTTGATCCATGCCTTTGTCTTTCACTATTATGTGACTGAAAATGACTTGTTCTGGTGGATCTGGACCCTGTCTGTGTGGATTGTCCATGACCAGAATGACCATGTCTAGTGCTATCTTCTGTCTGTCCATGAGTAGTTTCCCATCTCCTGTGAACTGTGGATCCTGACTCTCCATGTTGAGATCCAGCTTGGCCCTGAGTGTGTCCTTGTGAGTGTGGTATGTGTGAGACCCCTGAGTGCACTTCACTGTCAGTGGCCTCAGTGTGGCTAGATCTCTGTCTTCCAGTTGTCCTGGACCCTGTCTGTGTGGACTGTCCATGACCAGACTGGCCATGTCTAGTGCTATCTCCTGTCTGTCCATGAGTATTTCTGTGTGTCTCGTGCACTGTGGATCCTGACTCTCCATGTTGAGATCTGGCTTGGCCATGAGTGTGTCCTGAATGTCTGTGAGAGGCCCCTGAGTGCACCTCACTGTCACTGGACTCATTGTGGCTAGATCTCTGTCTTCCAGTTGTCCTGGACCCTGTCTGTGTGGACTGTCCATGACCAGACTGGCCATGTCTACTGCTATCTCCTGTCTGTCCATGAGTATTTCTGTGTGTCTCGTGCACTGTGGATCCTGACTCTCCATGTTGAGATCCAGCTTG
>CAUYLG010017857.1:0-99662 GCA_963573385.1 Cacajao melanocephalus | reverse complement strand
GCTACCCGTAGGGCTCCTCCGCTTGGGAATCTCCTAGTGTGTGGGCAATAAAAATCCGTCTGTAAATGCGGCGTCCACTCACCCTCTGCGCTTTCACTGGGAGCTGCAATCCTGAGCTGTTCCTAATCGGCCATCTTGGATCGCACCCTCAGAGATTTCTTAAAGAACTAAAAGTAGAACTACCATTTAATCCAGCAGTACCACAACTGGGTATCTACCCAGAGGAATAGAAGTCATTATATGAAAAAGATACTTGCACATGCATGTTTATAGCAGCACAATTCACATTTGCAAAAATGTGGAACCAACCCAAATGCCCATCATTCAACAAGGGGATAAAGAAACTGTGGTAGGTAGGCAGGTAAGTAGGTAGGTACGTAGGTAGATAGATAGACAGATAGATGATGGACTATTACTCAGCCATAAAATGGAATGAATTAATGGCATTTTCAGTGACCTGGATGAGATTGGAGACTATTATTCTAAGTGAAGTAACTCAGGAATGGAAAACCAAACATCATATGTTCTCACTTATAAGGGGGAGCTAAGCTCTGAGGATGCAAAGGCATAGGAATTACACAAGGGACTTTGGAGACTCAGGGGGAACGGGTGGGAAGGGGATGAGGGATGAAGGACTGTACAAATAGGGTACAGTGTATACTGCTCGTGTGATGGTTGCACCAAAATCTCACACATCACCACTAAAGAACTTACTCATGTAACCAACACCACTTGTTCCCCAATAACCTATGGAAATTTAAAAAAATAAAAACCATGTCTCAAAGAGAGCTACCTTATAGTCATATTGTCAGAAGCCAAGAACAGAAAACTTTGAAAACAACAAGAGAAAAATGATTCATCATATAAATGAGATCCCCAACAGGACTATTTACTTATTTCTGATCGGAAACAAAAAAGACCAGAAAGCAATGGGATGACATTCAAAGTACTAAAAGAAAAAAAAAAAACAGTCGACAAAAAATTTTATATCCAACATATTGTCTCTCAAAATATAGGTGAAATAAAGACAAATGCAAGTAAAGATTGGAAGCATGTGTTGGTAGCAGACTTTCCTAATACTAAAGTTCTTTAAGCTGAAAAGTGATACCAGATTTTAGCTTGAATCCACACAAAGAAATGATGAGCACTGATTAAGGTCATCACCTAGGTAAATAAAAGATAATATACACTTTTACTTTTTTATTTTAACTGATTAAAGATAACTGCACAAAACCATAAAAAAAAGAGACCAGGTAAGAGGTGATTAGATCATGGGGGCAGTTCCCCCATGCCAATTTCATGATAGTGAGTGAGTTCTCACCAGATTTGATGGTTTTATAAGGAGCTCTTCCCTCTTTACTTGCCACTCTGTCTCACCTACTGCCATGTAAGACATGCTTCTTCCCCTTTCACCATGATTGTAAGTTTCCTGAGGGCTCCCCAGCCCTGCAGAACTGTGAGTCAATTAAACCTCTTTTCTTCATAAATTACCAAGTCTCAGGTATATCTTTATAGCAGTGTAAAAATGGACTAATACCATATCTAACAAGTATCTCATAAGAAATATGTTTAAAAACTGAACTGTTGGGTCAGACACAGTGGCTCACACCTGTAATCCCAGCACTTTGGGAGGCCGAAGCAGGCGGATCCTGAAGTCAGGAGTTCAAGACCAGCCTGGCCAAGATGGTGAAACCCCTGTCTCTACTAAAATACAAAAATTAGCCAGGTGTGGTGACAGGCACCTGTAATCCCAGCTACTTGGGAGGCTGAGGCAGAGAATCATTTGAACCCAGGAGGTGGAGGTTGCAGTGAACCAAGATTATACCACTGCACTCCAGCCTGGGTGAAGTAGTGAGACTCTATCTCAAAAAAAAAACCAAAAACTGAAATGTTGATTCCCTTCCCCAATGTTTTACATCCCAGTAAATGACATCTTTTTTTCTCCAGATTCTTCAAGCCAGTAATATTGAGTCATCTATGACTCTTCTCTTTCTTTTTTAAAAAAATTATTTTTTTTATACAGACAGGGTCTCAATTTGTCACCCAGGCTGTAATGCAATGGTGTGATCACAGCTTGCTGCAGCCTTGAACTCCTGGGCTTAAGTGATCCTCCCAACTCAGCCTCCTGAGTAGCTGGGAACACAGGTGCACACCATCACTTCTGGCTAATTTTAAAAAAGTTTTTTTTTTAATTTCTCCAAATTGCTCAAGCCAGTAATATTGGATCCTCTATGACTCCTCTCTTTTTAAAAAAAAAAAAAAAAATGTTTTTTTTTTTTTTTATACAGACAGGATCTCTCTATGTTGCCCAAGCTGGTCTCGAACTCCTGGCCTCAAATGATCCTCCTGCCTCAGCCTCCCAAAGTACTGAGATTACAGATGTGAGCCACCATGCCTGGCCCTCCTCTCTTTCATTGGATATGATTTTAAATGAATGTATTCAGTATAATTTTGTGTTTTCTCTTTGCTAATTTTCTTTCACTGACTGACATCCAATCATGTCAGCTCTTTCTTCCAATGTATTCTGAATCTAATTCTCATCATCTCCAATAATACTACTGTCTTCTAAGATTTCAGTTCATCACTATCTTTTGTCTTTTTTGTTCGTGTTTCTTTTATATTGATATAAGAGGGTGCTGGATTCATTTCCCACACCTAGAAGACTCATTTGTGCTCCCTTTTGGTTGAAACCCCACCTGCCCAACTCTTCAAAGGTATCCACTAGTCTATCACTACAGATTAGTTTTTCTGTTTTCAACCTTCATATAAAGAGAATTATAAAATACATACTCTGGCTTCTTTTGTCTAACATTATTTCTGTGATATTCATTCATATTGCTGCATACAATAACAATTGTTCTTTTTAATTTCTCTATAGTATTCCCCTTTATGAATACACCACATTTTAAAAATCTACTGGGCATTTAGGTTGTTTCCAGTTTTGCCTCTTGTGAAAAATGCTTTGGCGAGTATTCTAGCACGTCTTTTGATGGTCATATCACTCACTTCTCTTGGGTATATACTGAGATGTGGAATTGTTGGGTCATAGCGTATACAGCTAAGCAATTTGTCAAAATGATTTACATTCCCACCAGCAATGTTGAATTCTAGTTGTTTCACATCCTCACCAATATTGTTAGTCCTTTAAATTTTGACAGTTTTCATGGGGATATAGTAGTGTCCCATAGTTTTACTTTGCATTTCTGTATTACTAATAGTATTCAGCAACTTTTTGTATGCTTATTGGCCATTATATTCATTTTTGTGAAATGCTTCATTAAGTCATCCATTTTTTTTTAATTGCCAGTCTTTATTATTGGTTTTTGGCCATTCTTTATATATTCTGGATATTATTTTTCTGACATATGTGTTTTGTGTATCTTTTCCCACTTCCTGGATTTTTTTTTTCATTTTCTTAATGTCCTTTGATTCAGAGAAATTTTTAGTTTTAATGAGGTCATATATATCAATCTTCAAACTTTGATAATTAATGTTTTTTGTATCCTGTTTTAATAAATCTTTGCCCACCTCCATAGTTTTGAAGGTATTCTCCTTTGTGTTCTTCTAGAAATTTGATATTTTAGCTTTCACATTAATTTTTGTATCTAGTGTGAAACAGAATTCAAATCTTATTTTTTCCATATGGATACCTATTTGACTTACCACAATTTTATTGAAAAGACCGTTTTTTCTCTCCACAGAGTTGCCAAGGGCACATTTATCATAAATCAGATGACTATATATGTGTAGTTGATTTTGGAACTCTCTATTTTGCTCTGTTGATGCATTTATCTATCCTTTGCACCAACAATATATGTCTTTTTTTTTTTTTATGACAGTCTTGTTCTGTCACCTAGAGTACAGTGATATCATCATGGCTCACTGCAGCTGTGACCTCTGGGGCTTAATCCTCTCACCTCAGCCTCCAGAGTAGCTGGGACTACAGATGTGCACCAACATGCCCAACTAATTTTTTAAAAAATTTTGTAGAGACCGGGTCTTGCTATGTTGCCAAGGCTGGTCTCAAACTCCTGGCCTCAAGCAGTCCTCCTGCCTCAGTCTCCCAGAGTGCTGGGGTTACAGGCATCAGACACCATGCCTAACCAATAATATATGTGTAAATTACTGTAACTTTATAATGAATCTTGCTATTTGATGGTGCACATCCTCCAGCTTTGCTGTTATTCATCAAGATTGAATTGGCTACTGTAGGTCCTTTGCATTTCCTATTAAAATTTAGAATTAACTTGTCAATTTGCATACATACACCACTTTTTTTTTCTGCTGAGATTTTGATTGGAATTGCATTGATTCTAGATCAATTTGAGGAGAGTTGACACCTAACAGTGTTGAATCTTTCAGTCTATGAATGTAACATATCCCTCCACAGCCACATGGTATCTAGTTCTTTAATTTCTTCTATCACTATTTTATAGTTTTCAGTGTAGATGTCTTGCCTATCTTTCACTGAATACTTGATGTTATTTGATTTATGGATTTTTAAATAATTTTCAAATTGTTGCTGTTTAGAAGAATATATTAGATTTTTATATATTAGATTTGTATCTAGTAACCTTTCCAAATTAAGTTTTATATTTTAATAGATTTTATAGATTTGTAGGGAGGAATATTTATGTAAATAATCTTGTCATGTACAAGTAACGCTCCTTCCCTTACAATCTACATTTATAGATTTTATTTCTTTTTCTTTTCTTATTGCATTGACCCCCCAATACAATGTCGAATAGAAGTGGTGTTAGTAGTTAATTTGTTTTATCCCATAATTCAGTAAGAAGTGTTCAGGATTTCACCATTAAGAATGCTGTTGGTTATAGGTTTTTTATAGATGCCTTTATCTAGATTAAGGACATTCTCTTTTATACCTAGTTTATTGACAAATCTTATCATGAATGAGTGTTGAATTTTGCCATATGCTTTTTCTGCATCTATTGAGATGATATATGGGTTTTCTCTTTCATTTAGAGAATGTATGTGTTCAGCTGATTGTATTTTCCATTGTTAAACAACCTTAGTATTTCTGGAGTGAATCTCACTTAGGTATGATATATTATCCTGCATATTATGATATATAGGAGATATATATCTGATATACATATATAGAGAGAGCTAGATTTAATTTATAAATATTTTGTTAAAGATTTTGCATCTATATTCATAAAGGATATTAGTCTATAGGTTTTTTTCTTATAACATCTTTGTCATGTTTTGGTATGAGGGTTATGCTGGCCTTATAAAATGAAATGGGAAGTGTTCCCTCTTCTATTTTTCAAAAGAGGCTTTGCAAGATATGTTATTATTTCTTCTTTAAATGTTTGCTAGAATTCACTAGTGAAGCCATTTAGGCATGGGATTTTCTTTGTGGAAAGATTTTTAATTGCAGTTGCAATTTTTTGTTATGTATAAGGCTCTTTATATTCCGTTTTTTCTTGTGTCAGTGGTATTTTTTGCTTTGTTTTGTTTTTTAAGAGATGAAGTATCCACTCTGTAATCCAGGCTCAAGTGCAGTGGCGTGATATAACTCACTGCAACCTCAAACTGGGCTGAAGAGATACTCCCACTTCAGCCTCTCGAGTAGCTAGGGCTACAGGCACACACCATGCTCAGCTAATTTGTTTTTGTATAGATGGGGTCTCACAATGTTGCCCAGGTTGGTCTTGAGCAGCATTTTATCTCAATTTTCATATTTATTGGCATAAAGTTATTTATGCTATCCTGTTCTCTTCCTAATGTCTGCTGGATCTATGATGAAATTGTCTCTCCTTATTCTATATTTATTGGGTGTATGTGTCAGGTTGGTTGGTTAATTGATTATCCATGTTATTAGTTTTCTTTTGGTTAGTGTTTATAGAGCATATTTGTTTTATCTGTTTGCTTTTATCTTCCTGTGTTTTTATATTTTGAATGTCTTTATATTTCAGGGCCCTCTTATAAACAAATGTAGTTGAGTTCTGGGGTTTTTTTGGTCTGGTTTGTTCATTTATTCCTATTAGTTGTTTTACTTAATCCACCCTTATTTAATATAATTATTTATTTGGGTTTAAGTCTACATTTTGCATTTTGCTTTTTTGTTTTCTATTTGTCCAAATCCTTCCTTATTTCTTTATTCCTCCTTTCTTGCCTTCTTTTGGATTAATCAAGTATGTTTTATTATTCTACTTCTCTCCCCTCAACTTTTTAGTTACATTCTTATCACTGATAATTCTTTAATTGCTCTATGCAAATATGCATTTGGACTTATTAAAATCCACCTTAAATAAGTACTTTAACCACTCCCCAAATACGTAAAACTCTTACGAAAGTTTGGCTCCATTTACTCTCCACCTTCACCCTCTGTGATATAACATATTAATACATATATTATAAATGACACAAGCCAGTTTTATTGTTTTAAATAATCAGTATCCTTTTTATCAGCTCTCATCTTTACTCTTTCTTGTGTTCTTCATTCCTTCCTGTAGTTTCATGTTTCCATCTGAAATTACTTTCCTTCAGCCTGAAGAACTTCCTTTGTATTTCCTATAGTTAGGTCTGCTGGTGACAGATTCTCTTAGCTTTGATTATCTGAAAATCTCATTATTTTACCTTTATTTCTGAAGGATATTTTCACTGGATATATAATTCTATCTTTGA
Organism: Cacajao melanocephalus; assembly: GCA_963573385.1. Classification (NCBI taxonomy): domain Eukaryota; kingdom Metazoa; phylum Chordata; class Mammalia; order Primates; family Pitheciidae; genus Cacajao; species Cacajao melanocephalus. The sequence continues at coordinate 93,011 of CAUYLG010017857.1, read as the reverse complement.
TAGTTTATTTCTTTTAGCCCTGTAAGGATACTATTCTATTGCTTCTTGCTTGCCCAGTTTTATTAAAGGGCCAGCTATCAGTCTTATTGCTGCTCCTGTAAGGGTAATGCTTCTTTTTTCTCTGACTGCTTTTTAAAATGTGTCTTTGTCTTTCATCCCTGTCTTTTATTTCATCTGTATTTCATCTTTTTTATTTTCAGCAGTTTGACCATTACATGTTTTGGTATAGTTTTCTTTGTATTTTTCCTGCTATGGATTGCTGAATCCATAAGCATCCTGAATCTCTGGGTTGATGTCTTTCATTAGTTAAAGTCTCAGCTGTAATCTTTTCATATATTGTTTTTTCTTCATTCTATCTGTCTTCTCCCTCTGGGATTACAGCCACTCATATTTTGGACCTATTGACTGTGTCTGCTTACCTCTAATGCTCTAATATATTTTCCCATATTTTCTCACTGTGTTTTATTTGGGATGTTTTCTATGTTTTTCATCAAGTTTATTAATCCCTTCTGTTGGCTCTTGTCTTCCCTTAAACTCATACAATGAGTTCTTCCTAATACTGTATTTTTTAGTTATAAGATGTCCATTTAATTTTTTATATAGATTTTTCTGTGGGTACTATCTATTTTTTCTTACATTCTGTTCATATTTTCTTACATTTTAACATCTTAATTATGATTTTTTAAAAATCTGTGTGTTTGTTCCATTATTTAGATAATATATGGGTCTCTTTCTATTACCTGTATTTTCTCTTGATTACTGATCATACTGTCTTGACTCTGTTATATCTAATAATTTTTGAAGTATGCCAGACATTTTATATTAAAAGAACTACTAAGGCTCCAGCTGGTATCTTCCATGAGAAATAATTCTTCCTTTCCTCTGGTAGGCTAATAGGATAAGGCCCTGATCACCTCAATCTAATTATGGATTGAGTTAGACCACGTCTGGATCGTGCCTATGGTTTATCCTTGTTTCTTGGACACAGGCCTTCTCGCGCTCTTGATTGAGAACCTAATTTCTATTTCCTTAGCCCTGAAACACTGCAAGAGATCGTCCTATCCTTGAGAGGTCTGGGGCTTAGTTCTATTACCTCTCACACCTTATAGTTTCAAAATATGGCATATATCTTTAAGAGGAAATCAGCCATGTGTTTGAGGTATACCACCTACTTCTAGTGGAACCTGGTCTCCTAAAACCACAACATTATAGGAGATTTTATTCTGCCTTTTAAAAGCTCTTGGTCTAGCTTTGAAGTTCCAATGTGCTGGCCCAAAATTCAGCAAATACCCGATGAGACAAACTGGCCACACACAGGGGCTTCTTAAGTTTCCAGTTTGTCACAGCAGCTCTCTGATTTCTCTTTCCTCCAACAGAGCCCCTCACCATACGCCAAACATGATCCTTAGTTTATGTCAAAATTAGCAGATACCCTCAGGAAAGAAAACAGTATCAGCTACCTCAGAGGCCATCGCCTGGAATTCCAGTTCATCTAATCCTCATGACAGCTCTGTGGTGTCTTTTTAAATAATTATTCTGACTTCTTCTAGTTGTTGCATCATTAACATTGTACTACCACAGCTATCCCTTCCTACCTGGAGGCCTAGGAAGCATTATCTTCTACCTGCCCTATATAATAGTTTATTAACTGGTCTCCCTAATTCTATTCTTGTCCCTCTCACAAAGCAGTTGGAGTAGTCCTTTTAAGTATGTCTTGTCACTCCCCTGCTTAAAAACCTCCAGTGGCTTCCCTTCACATTTAGAGTAAGTTCAGTTCATTTTCACAGTCTGCAGCCCTACACAATTTTACTGCTACTCCCTCTCTAACCTAATTTCTCTCTACTCTCCCTTTTGTTCTCTCAATTAAAGCTCTACTGACCTCCTTTCCATTTCTCAAACACACTGACATGTTCCTGTCTCAGAATCTTTGCACTTATTATACCCTCTCGCATCTTCATAAGGCTTATGTCTTCACCTCTTTAGGGAGCTCTGTGTAAATGTCATCTCCTCAAAGAGGACTTCCCTTAAAATTCTGTTTTCTTACCCTGCATTAGTTTTAATCATAGCACTTAGCACTACCTGACATTATATTGTATATTGTCTTATTTTTTAATATTCTATCTCTCTCACAAGGAGGTAAGTTCCATGAGACTGGAAACTATGTCTGCTTTGTCCACTGTTCTATCCCCAGGACTTAGCACAGTGTATAACTTATAGTAAGCACTCATACTATTTGTAGAATGAATTAGATGTCCCTCATCTCAAAAAATTCTCGGTTTAAGGAAAAAATAAATAATTGGAGTAAAATCAAGAAGTACTGTAACATAGGTGTCTACAGAATGCTTTGGGAGTAAAGAGAGGGCACTGACTTAGTTGGGACATGGTCAGAGAAAGCCTTAGTAAGGAGGTGGTCCTGGATCAAGTGTTGAAAACAGTATAGATATGTGTCTCACAAAGAATAATAGAGAGCTCAACATATGGGGCTACTAAAACATGGAGTTGGATGATAGGAAGTGACATCAATCATAATGGGAGAGCAAGATAGGCAAAGTCACAAAAGTCCTTAGACATCCGGATAAAGAATTTAGACCTTACCTAAAAGATAATAAGGAGTAAAGGTTTTTAAGAGCAAACGTTTTTAAGGAGAGATGCTATCAGACTTATATTTCCACATGTTCCTCTACTCCTCACTGCAAGTAGTCAAACTAAAAATTCAAGGAGATTGATGTAGAAAATCCCTGGCATAGTTACCAGAGCTCAGTTTCAAAACAGAAGTTCTTATCCCAACTCATTATGTAACCTGAGAAGGGCATTGTGTCCTTTTCTGAGCCTTAGACCTTCATTCTTAACAGGAGATAATTACAGGTTTCTAAAAGCCTTTTCAACTCTGAGCCTATGATTCTGTTAATATTTATATACTTCAACTTTGACTTAGGTCACAATACTTGTCTAAGATATCTTGGGAAGAAAAATTTAATATTTTTTTCTGCATCTGCCAGGAATAATTTAAAACCTCCAATTCCAGCCAATCTAAATTCAGTTTTCTTCAGAGATTTCCTAAACATTTAGGTCAAATGCCAGGAAACCATCTTCTTGAAACAAAACTACCTGAGCAGAAGTGGCAAGTCCTTTTTTTCTTCTGGCTAGGATGAGAATGCAGGGGCAGAGAGGGTGATAGAATGAGTCTTTTTCTTGCAGTTGTGATTCCAAAGAATCCCTATCCTGCGTCTGATGTGAATACTGAGAAGCCCAGCATCCACAGCAGCACCAAAACTGTCTTGGAACATCAACCAGGGCAGAGGGGGCGTAAACCAGGAAAGAAGCGGGGCCGGACATCCAAGACCCTAATTTCCCATCCCATCTCTGCCCCATCCAAGACAGCTGATTTGAAATTCCCAAAGAAGAGGGGTCCCAAACCTGGCAGCAAGGTAGGTAAAATGTGGGTTTCCCAGAAAGGGATAAGGGATTATAAAGGGGTCATTCATCCATACCCATCTCTCTTGGAAAGGGGCGTATCTGGCCCTCTTCTCCATCTTGTGTATGCTTATAAGAGGAATTTCCTAGATCGTCATCCCTACTTGCTACTTACCTGAGAATTGGTAGTATTAAAGATAGGATGGTGGAGGATAGGAAACAAATTTTAACTTTGCAAGTTACTCATATTTGAGGAGATTCTGGTCTGATGTACATGGAAGAAACTGCTCTTTGTTAACCTTTCCAAAGTAGATGCCCAGCATGTGGACAGAAAGAAAAATTAACTCTGTAAATGTTTTTTTTTCTTTTAATCAGCTTTTCCAGGCTGAATGTAAATATATTTTGTGTTATCTCTACCCCTTTTTAAAAAAAAAATTGAATACCTACTAAGTGTCAGACTGTATTAGATGCCAATATGTATACATCCCGTGATTTTCACAAAACCGTAAGAGATAGTGTTAATGTTATTTTATAGTAAATTGAGACTTACAGCTATAAAATGATTTTTCTAAGATCACATAGCTAGTAAATGGCAAAAGCTACAGAGATTGGTCCCTTATCTACTTCCAAGGTCACTGCTTCCCTAGCATATGTTCACTCTTTCCCACATTTCTTGAGGGACACAACACTTCTGGTATTCTAGTATTGGAAAAGACAGCTGAGTCAGCTTCACTGAGCACTGTTATTGAAAGTACCACCTCTTAGTCATGGCCTGTTTTTCATGAGTATCTTTCCTAGCAAAGGCATTGATACGGAAAAAAAAAAAAAAAGGATTCTCTCAGCAGCTTCTCTAGGGCCCCTTTTAGCATCACCCCCTCCACTCATTTCTTAACTGTCAGGAGATATCTCTGAATCTCCTCCCTGAAGTAGAATACCTGAGTTCCAGTATGGAAATGATAACCAATTCTCCCTGAGCATTCCATCTCAGTCTCATTAATTCCTCCCTAGGGTTAGTTTGTTTGCGTTAGTTTGTTTTGCTTGTTTATTAGCTTCCACTGACTTCAGTCCTTATAGAATATAAGCTCCTCAAGGTCAAAAACCTAGTTTTTTTCTTTTTTTTCTCCTTCAGTGCCTTATATCTCAGTCAGTCTCTTGGGAAATACTCAGAATATGCAAGATGGACAGGAAGCTGGGTGGGTGGCCACATGGATAGATGATTTTAGTGATGATGTTACCAATCTCAGTTGTCTCTTATTTTGGCTTCAAATTCTCAGTATCACTTTCTGATCTTCCTGTGTAATACATAATGCTCCTCGTGATCTATTACCACTAATACCCAACCCAGGCCTTGATTCATTTTTGCCTTCGTTACCCACCTCTCATTCTCCTGTTGTGGAGAAGAGACTGAGGCCCTAAGGGTGCCAAGGCCAGAGAAGCCATGCTTTTGATGATGTGAAGACATCTTGAGGACAGTCAGAAAAGGGAGAAAACCTGTCTGTGAGGCTCGAAAGATAGTACCAGAACCAATAAGTGGAAACTCAAGCAGACAAGCTTTGTCTCAACATAAAAGGAACAGTTAAATCTGTTCCAAAATGGAAATAATGAGCCCCTATGACTAGCAGTGTTTCATCAGGGACTGGATGACTCTGTGGGTGAGATCTTTCAGGGAGAGGGAATTGGGTAGATAGTTGGGTTAAGTGGCCTTTAAGATCATTCAAAACTGAAAAACTGATACTGTGATTGCCTCCACTCTGCTCTCTCAGGAAGTCTTGAACATAGTAACCAAAGTCTTTTTTCTTTCCAACCATCTTGAAAGCAGTCATTCTCATCTTTTCCTGTATTTTATGTCCTAGCATTTGATACTCTTAATTCTTCATGTTCTTTTGCCTATCCCTACAGGTGTATATGCCTTCCACTTCACCTGTGTGCCTTATATCCCTTTTTGATTTTTGTTTTGCTTTGATTTTTGAGTTGTGGTCTCACTCTGTCACCCAGGCTGAGTGCAGTGGCACAGTCATTGCTCACTGCAGCCTTGACCTTCTGGGCTCAAGAGATCCTCCCACCTCAGCCTCCCAAGTAGCAGGGACTACAGGCATGTGCCACCACGCCCAGCTAATTTTTGTTAATTTTTTGTAGGGATGAGGCCTTGCTATGTTGCCCAGGCTGGTCTCAAACTCCTGGGCTCAAGCAGTTTTCCCACCTAGACCTGCCGTAGTGCTGCGATTGCAAGCATGAGCCACCATACCATGGCTGGCTTTATATCTCTTTTTGAAGCAGAGTAGTCTTATGGATAATGCATAAGCTTTAAAGTCAGACAAACTTAGGTTAACATATCTTCATAGGTTGCCACCTGTGTGACTTTGAGAAGGCTTCTCTTGGTAAGACCTTGAGCCCATTTTCTTACCTCTAAAATGAAAATGAGATAATGTATGAGTACATATAATTTGTAAATGTACCTATCTCAAATAGGTTTACATTATTCAGTCACCTAACCTACCAGGCTTGTTCCTTTAGGGACCCCATGAAATCCTACCACCAGCTCACTGAAGTTGAAGTGGTATTTCCCTTCTTCCCTGACTCATTCATTACTTATTTGTATTTTCACTTTTAGCAATAACAAAAAGCATAAGCAGGTTCACTTTTAATGTGTGTTTTGAATGATTCATGAGAGTTTGTGTGGTTGCTTTCACAGGCAAGGCTGTCTTACATGTGCCTGCTGTCATCAGGGCTATCTCTTTAGAGAACATACTCCTAGAAGGCAGACAGGTTGATATGGCTCCCAGCGGTTGCCCCTACATAAAGCATTTAGTAAAAATGAATTTCTGGATCTCCGTGATTGTTATGTTTTCCTTGCATTCAGAAAGTCTCTTAGTCAGGCATGGTGGCTTACGCCTGTAATCCTAATACTTTGGGAGGCCAAGGTAGGAGGATTGCTTGAGCAGGAGAAATTTGAGACAGCCTTTGCAATATAGTGAGACCTGATCTCTACACAAAATTTAAAAGTAAGCCATGCATGCTGGCACATACCTGTAGTCCCAGCTACTCAGGAGGCTGAGGTGGGAGAATTGCTTGAATCTTGGAGGCGGAGGTTGCAGTGAGCCAGAACCATTCCATTGCACTCCAGCCTGGGCAACAGAGCAAGACTCTGTCTTAAAAAAAAAGACAAAAAAAAAGCTGTTAGAAAACTATTTCTTGGGAAAAAACCTTCTGAGATCTTTCTCCCCTAAAGAGTGCCCTGAACAACATGGGAGAAATATTAGATTTCTCTCAAATCATCTTTATTATTTCCTCTATTATTGATGACCTATACTTCATGCTTCATAAAAATAAATAAGTAAATAATATGTATACTTTTTTTATGCTAAGTACCATGCTAACAATGGTACTTAGAACCAGACTTTCAAAGAGTTCCAGGTAAATAGGGATACTGGCATGTAAACATATAATGACAATACATTGAAAAATGCAACAGTTCAGAAAACAGAAGTAACATAAAGAGACAATGATTAGAGAAAAACTAGAAAAGCTTCCTAGATAAACAAATTTGTAAAATAAATTTGAAAAGAGCATTTCAAGTGGAAGAGATATCTTATCATTGTAAAAGTATGCACCAGGTAAAATTGCAGGATTCTTGAAGAAGCAATATAGTTAGAGATTTACTAGAGTAGGAGGCTTAAGGGAAGGAATGGCAGGTAATGAGGTGAACAGAGAGACAGACAGAGTAAAGACGTTTATAGAATTAGAAGAGTCATTTCTGTTTCTTTGTTTGTTTCCATTTTTAAAGAGAGAGAACTAAAGTACAAAATAATGTGAAACCAGACTTAAACCATAGCATATTTTGCTCTTGTCTGCCCAACTAATAAGGGAACTGGAACTTCATATGATAATATTGAATCTAATGTAAAAGATAATACATTAAGCTTTGACCTTACGAAAGACCAGAATCTTGTACATAGATTCAGAAAATGTCTACTAAGTATCTTCTACAGGTATATGTATAGCTTTAAGCCAGATGCTGTATAGAAAACAAAGATAAAACTCTATTCCATCCATAAATATATTTTTGCTTCATGAGTGAATTAAGTGCCAAGAATAGAGAATGAAAAGACCTGTCATGGGTAGCAAATTTTTTCCCATTCATTTTGACAGAGGAAACCTCGGACTTTGCTGAATCCACCACCGGCCTCACCAACAACCAGCACTCCTGAACCAGATACCAGCACTGTCCCCCAAGATGCTGCCACCATCCCCAGCTCAGCCATGCAGGCCCCCACAGGTAAGAGCAGATAACAGGACCTAGATAACTTCTGGGAAGTCTAAGCAATTGGTATGATCTCCATGGAAGTTAGGGTTGTCTTTCTCTTAGAAGGAGTTGAGTATGTCTCGGATCAAATCCTAGAATGTAGAAGCCTGAAGGGAAGGCTAGGCTGTAGTTTTCTTTCCAATAACCTATAGAAGATGACAGAACCTGCCATGGTCAAGCTATAAGAGTCTTCACTGATCATTGTGTAGCAGTCTCTTGAGTGGGACTTGATTCACTTTGTGTGACCTTGATATTACTTTTCAATCTGAGCCTCAGTTTATAATCTATACAATGATAGCACTAGTGCAAATAACCTTTATAGTCCCTTCAATTGTTAGCAATAAAAGCTGTCACAGACTGAATGTGATGTGCCACATCACATTATCTTTTATTACCTACCTTTCATTTTTTTTAACTGTAGAGAACTTTTTAAAAGATATTTTGGTTTTTATCAGTTATACACATTCATAGTTCAAAGGAATGAAGGGTCTACACGACTTATTACAAAAACAAAACAAACACACCTCTTATCCTCCTGTCAATTACTATTCCCCAGAGGCAATCACTTTCAATTTAACTGATTTTTTATTTACCTCTGTATCTAAATAGCATGTATATTTCTGTCTTTTTTTAGTTTAGTTATTTTTCTACTGACTACCCACTTTAGAAGATGAGAATTTAACTCTTCTTAATCTCTTTGCCCCTTATCCACCCACACATATTTCCCTACCCCAATTCCATGATATTATAATTTTGATTAGATCAAAATTCAATGTTTTGTTATTATAACTAGTTAAATGCTATTCTCAATTGAACCATGTAGTGTACTGTGATTACTTTTCCTTTGTTGCTCAACATTTTGTTTTCAGGGGAAATCTTGTTGATTTTCTTGTTATGTGTTTATTTTTTTGTGTACTTGTTATTACTTCAACATTAAACTTTCTTCCTACTGTATACATCTCTCTTTATGTCCAAGTACATTATATATTCTATCCATATCATACTCTAGAAGAAATCTCTCCTGGAGCCTTCTTAGTTTCTTTAGATTGTGTTTACCTCTCTTTTTTGGTAAGGGTCTCAGTTTGCTCTTTCCAGTGTCTTTGTCTTCTGTAAATCTTTTTAAGCTGTACCTACTTAGTTTTGTATGAAATCTCTTTATTCTCTTTGAAGTTTCTCTTAATTCCCAGTATCCTAAAATTTCACCTTGGATGTATTTTCACCTGCCATACTGACACTTTCATTTTATAAAATTCTAAAAAAATTGGCTGGGCATGGTGGCTCACACCTGTAATCCCAGCATTTTAAGAGGCCCAAGCAGACAGATTACTTGAGGCCAAGAGTTCAAGACCAGTCTGGTCAACACGGTGAAACCCCATCTCTACCAAAAATACAAAAATTAGCTGGTCATGGTGGTGCATGCCTGTAGTCCTAGCTACTCAGGAGACTGAGGCATGAGAATTGCTTGAACCCAGCTTTTGCCCTAGTCCCAGCAGTAACAGCTCAAGAGTTTGAGGTGGAGGTTGCAGTGAGCCAAGATAGTACCATTGCACTCCAGCCTGGGTGATAGAGCAAGACTCTGTCTCAAAAAACAAAAATTCTTTAATCAATTATTTTCTTTTACTTCTTTTTCTCTATTCACTCTTGTCATACCTGTTATTCTCTTGAACTGGTTCTGTAATATTCATATCTCTATTCTTATCCCTATTCTTTGCCTTTTGGTCAACTATCAAGTTTTCCTCAACTATATCTCCAAACTTTGTATTGAGTTTCTCATTTCTGCCATCTTGCTTTTTAAATTATTTAGTACTCCAGTGGCATTTTCCAAAGTGTGTTTGGTAGAAACACCAGATGTGCAAAATGCTCTACATAAAAGGATTTTACATACATTTAGGAAATTTAGTTCATACATTTAGGAAATGCCCATACTCTTCCCCATGGTTGGAGATGTGGATTTTGTTATCAAGAGCTGTTTTTGTTGTTCTTTGCAATTTTTTAGTAGACTTTTATTTTTTAGAGCGGTTTTAGATTCACAGCAAAATTGAGTGGTAGATAACAGAGATTTCCTGTATACTTGCTGCCCCGCCCCCCACACACTCTCCTCCATCAATATCCTCCACCAGAGTGGTACCTGTCTTACAATTGATGAATTTACATTGACTCATTATTATCACCCATGTCCATAGTTTGCATTTGGGTTTACTCTTGGTGTTTTACGTTCTGTGGGTTTTGACAAACGTATAAGGACATATATCCACTATCATGTATCATACAAAATAGTTTCACTGCCCAAAAACCCTCTGGTCTCTGCCTATTCATCCTTCCTCCCCATTAACCCCTGGCAACCACTGATCAAGATTTGTCTTTTCCAGAATGTCACATAGTTGAAATTATACAGTATGCCATCTTTTCAGATTGGCTTCTTTCACTTAGTATTATGCATTTAAATTTATTCCATGTCTTTTCATGGCTTGATAGCTCTTTTTTCTTACCACTGAAAAATATTTCATTGTCCAGATGTTTCACAGTTTATTTATTCGCTCACCTACTCATGGGAATGTTGGTTTCTTCAAAGTTTTTGAAATTATTAATAAAGTAGCTGTAAATATCTGTGTGCAGTTTTTATGTGGACATAAGGTTTCAACTCCTTTGGATAAATACCAAGGAGCACAACTGCTGGATTGAATACTAAGAATATGGTTTTTTTGCAAGAAACCAAAGGGGCTTCAAGATGGCTAACTAGGGCTGGGCACGGTGGCTCACGCCTGTATTCCCAGCACTTTGGGAGGCTGAGGCAGGTGAACCACTTGAGCTCAGGAGTTTGAGACCAGCCTGGGCAACATAGTGAGACGCCCCCCTCATCTCTACTAAAAATACAAAAAAATAGCCAGCCGAGCATGCTGGTATGCGCCTGTGGTCCCAGCTACTTGGGAGGCTGAGGTGGAAGGATCACTTTATTCCAGGGATGGGCAGGGCGGAGGTTGCAGTAAACCAAAAACACACCCCACTCCAGCCTAGGTGACAGGACTAGTCTTAAAAAAAAGATGACTGACTAGAAGCATTTCATATGCATATGCTCACCTCTTTCACTTAGAAGAACTAAAAGAGTGTATAGACAATCATACTTCATATACCTTATCCAAGATAGAACGCTGGAATTCAACAGGAAAGTGACAGGAAACACTGAAAGAAAGGAAGGAGAAAGAAGAGAAGCAGCCTGCCTGTCTAGGATTGGCTAGGAGACAGCAAGTGACTTCCCAAGGGCAAGTGAGACACTTCTAGCAGCCCACATCCCCACATATGGAATCATGCATGCCTGGCAATCAGAGAGCCCTTGACCTTCCCAACCCCTGAAACTAACATAGGGAGCTGCCAGAAGACCAGGAGAGGGAACTGTTCCAGGGATTGAGCTTGCACTGCATCACATACCCTTTCTGAGCCATAAGCAGCTACAATGATACACCATTTTCAATCCTAGCCATTGGCAGACTGCATTCTGTCCTGGGGCCTAGCAGCACCAGAACTGAGGTGTTAGGGGAAATTGAGCTGTTACTGCTGGGATTAGGGCAAAAGGTGGAAATGGGTCCCATAGGTAGGACTCACAAGTGAGGCATGGGCTACACCTGCCAGTTCTTTCAATGGTAGTACCACCAGGACTGACACTGGGATGTGAAGAGAGCGCAAGGTGCTGCTGGGGCTTATCTAAAATGTCATTGCCAAACCCAAGGTCATCTAGATTTTTTCCTATGTTATCTTCTAGGAGTTTTATAGTTTGCATTTTACATTTAGGTCTGTTACCCTTTTGGGTTTACTTTTTTCAAGAGCATAGGTTCTGTGTGTAGGTTCACTTTGCATGTGAATGTCCAGTTGTTCCAGAACCATTTGTTGAAAAGACTATCTTTATTTTTTATTGTATTGCCTTTACTTCTTTGTCAAAGATAAGCTGATTATATTTATGTGGGTTTATTTCTGAGTTCTCTATTCTGTTTCATTGATCTGTCTATTCTTTAGGCATTAACTCTCTGTCTTATTTATGGTTCTTTACAGTAAGTATTGAAGTCAAGTAGTATCAGCCCTCCTGACTTTGTTCTTGGTCTTTTGCCTGTTCATATAAAGTTTAGATTCAGTTTGGTTTGCTGTTGTTGTGGAGACAGAGGTGCACTCTGTTGCCAAGACTGGAGTGCAGTGGTGCAATTACAGCTCACTGCAGGCTCAATCTTCCTGAGCTCAAGCTGTCCTCCCACCTCAGCCTCTCAAATAGCTGGGACTACAGGCACACGCCACTATACTTAGCTAATTTTGTAGAGACAGGGTCTCACTGTGTTGCCCAGGTCTCAAACTCCTGGGCTCAAGTAGTCTTCCCACCTTGATGTCCCAAAGTGCTGGGATTACAGGCATGAGCCACCACATCCAGCTGATTCAATTTATTGCTATATACAAAATAATTTTCTGGGATTTTGATTAGGATTGCAGTGAATCTCTACATTGAGTTGGAAAGAACTGACATCTGGCAATACTTTCTTCTTATCCGTGAATGCAAAATACCTGTTTACTTAGTTCTTTTTATGTTTCTTTCAAAAAACTTTTCTAGTTTTCCTCATATAAATGTTATAAATATTTTGTTTAACTTATACCTAGGTATTTAATTTTTTGGTGCTAACATAAATGGTATGGTGGGGTTTGTTTTGTTTTTTGAAATAGGGTCTTGCTGTGTTGCCCAGGCTGAAGTGCAGTGGTGTGATCATAGCTCACCACAGCCTCAAACTCCTGGGCAAAAGCAATCTTCCCTCCTCAGCCTCCTGGGTAGCTAGAACTACAGACGTGCCACCATGCCTTGATAATTTATTTATTTTTTATAGAGATAGTTTCTCACTATGTTGCCCAGGCTGGTCTTGAATTCTTGGCCTCAAACAATCCTCCTGCTTCAGCCTCCCAACGTACTGGGATTACAGGTGTGAGCCATTGTGCTTGGCCTGTATTGTGTTTTTTTAATTTTAAATTTCACTTCTTCATTGCTGCTATATGGGAAATTGATTGACTTTTTGTATATTAGTTTTGTATCCTGCATTCTTGTTATAATTACTTATTAATTCCAGAGGTTTTTCTTTTGGTTGTTAATTATTTCATATTCTTCACATAGACAATCATGTCACTTGAGAACAAAGTTTTATTTCATCTCTCCCAATCTACATTCTTTTTATCTTACTTTTTGTCTTAACTGCATTAGCTAAGACTTCCAGTATGCTGTTGAAGAGGAGTGGTGAGAGAGGACATCCTTATCTTGTTCTTGATTTTGGTTAGAAAGCCTCTAGTTTCTCACCATTAAGTATGATGTTAGCTCTAGGGTTTTTGTAGATGTTATTTATTAAGTTGAAAAAGTTTCCATCTATTTCTGGTTTCCAAGAATTTTTATTATGAATGAGTGTTGGTTATTGTCAAATCCTTTTTCTGCATGTATCGATATGATTATCTGATTTTTCTTGCTTAACCTTTTGATATGATAGATTATATTAATTGATTTTTGAATGTTGAGTCAGCCTTGCATACTTGGGATAAATCTCACTTGGTCATAGTGTATAATTCTTCTTTATATTGTTCTATTTGATTTGATAATATTTTTTCGAGGACAATGCCTCATAAAATAAGCTAGAAAACATTCCTTCTGCTTCTATTAAACACTTCTAAAATCGATTCTGAAGAATTGGTGTGATTTCTTTCTTAAATGTTTGGTAGAATTCACCAATGAACCTATCTAGGCTTGATATTTTCATTTTTGGAAGGTCTGAGTTTTTTTAATTAATTCAGTTTCTTTAATAGATATAAACCTATTCAGATTGTCTATTCTTGTTTGAGTTTTGGCAGACTTTCTTTGAAGGAATTAGTTCATTTCATCTAGGTTATCAAATGTGTGGACATAGAGCTATTCATAGTATTCCTTTATTATCCATTTAATGACAATAGGATCTGTAGTGATGTCCCCTTTATCATTTCTGGTTTAGTAATTTATGTCATCTCTCTGGTTGTTTGTTTTGTTCTGTTTTTGGTTAGCCTGGCTAGAGTCTTACTGATTTTATTTATTTTTCAACAAACCAGCTTTAGGTTTCATTGATTTTTTTTTTTTTTTTTTTTGAGCTGGAGTCTTGCTCTGTCACCCAAGCTGGAGTTCAGTGGCACAGTCTTGGCTCACTGCAACCTCTGCCTCCTGGGTTCAAGCAATTCTCCTGCCTCAGCTTCCCAAGTAGCTGGGACTACAGGGGCACGCCACCACACCTGGCTAATATTTTGTATTTTTAGTAGAGACGAGGTTTCACCGTGTTAGCCAGGATGGTGTCAATCTCCTGACTTCATGATCCACCCGCCTCAGCCTCCCAAACTGCTGGGATAACAGGCGTGAGCCTCTGCACCCAGCCTGTTTCATTGATGTTTCTCTATTGATTTCCTGTTTTCAATTTCATTGATTTCTGCTCTGTAATCTTTATGATTTTTTTATTTTCTGCTTACTTTGGATTTAATTTGCTCTTCTTTTTCTAGTTTCCTAAGATGGAAGCTCAGATTGCTGCTTTTAGATCTTCTTTTTTAATATCTGCATTCAATACTATAAATTACCCTTTAAACACTGCTTCTGCTGTATCCTACAGATTTTGATAAGTTGTATTTTCATTTTCATTTAGTTCCAATTTTTTAAATTATTATTATTGAGACAGAGTCTCACTCTGTCACCCAGACTGGAGTGCAGAGGCAACAATCTCAGCTCACTGCAGCCTCCACCTCCTGTGTTCAAGCAATTCTTCTGCATCAGCCTTCCAAGTACCTGGGATTACAGGTGTGCGCCACCATGCCTGGCTAATTTTTTTGTATTTTTAATAGAGACAGGGTTTCAACATGGTGGTCCGGCTGATTTTGAACTCCTGACCTCAAGTGATCCACCCGCCTTGGCCTCCCAAAGTGCTAGTATTACAGGCGTGAGCCACCACACCTGGCCAGTTCCAAATATTTTTAAAATTTCTCGTTACTTCTTTTTTGACCTATGTGTTATTTAGAAGTGCATTGTTAATCTCTAACTATTTGGGGATTTTTTATGTATCATTCTGTTTTTGACTTCTAGTTTAATTCTATTGTGTTCTGAAAGAAGGTGTATGATTATTCTTTTGAAATTTGTTCAGACTGGGTAAAATTTGTTCAGTGCCTGTAATCCCAGCACTTTGGGAGGCCGAGGCCAGTGGATCACTTGAGCTCAGGAGTTCGAGACCAGCCTGAGCAAGATGGTGAAACCCTGTCTCTACCAAAAATACAAAAAACTAACCAGGTATGGTTTCATGCACCTGTAGTCCTAGCTACTCATGAGGCTGAGGTTTGAGGATCAGATGAACCTGGGAGAAAGAGGTAGAAGTGAGCCAGGATTTCACCACTGTACTACACCATGTGTGACAGAGTGAGACCCTGCCTCAAAAAATAATTTTTAAAAAATGAGAAAATTTAAAAAAAATTTTTTTCATGTTCAAGTGTGTTTTATGGTCCAGAATGTGGTCTATCTTGCTGAATGTTCTACATGAGCTTGAAAAGAACATGTATCCTGCTGTTGTTGGATGACGTAGTCAGTAGATGCCAACTATATTTCAGTTGATTGACAGTGCTATTGAGTTCAGTTATGTCCTTACTGATTTTATGCCTGTTTGATGTGTCCATTTCTGATAAAGGGGTGTTGAAGTCTCCAACTATAATAGTGGACTTATCTGTTTCTCCTTGCAGGTCTGTCTGTTTTTGCTTCACATATCTGACACTCTGTTGTCAGGTATATACACATTAAGGAGTGATATGTCTTCTTGGAGAATTGGCCTCTTATTATGTAATGCCTCTGTCTTTCCCTGATAACTTTCCTTGCTCTGAATTCTACACTGTCCGAAGTTAATATAGCTACTCCAGCTTTCTTCTGGTTAGCGTTAGCATGGTATATCTTTCTTTACCCATTTACTTTTAATCTTTATATGTCTTTATATTTAAAGTAGGTTTCTGGCAGATAACATAAACTTGGATCTTGGGGGTTTTTTTAATATTTTAAAATAATCATTTACATATACACCTTAGTAGAATTCAGGCTCCTTTCATCCTTCTAATCTGGTGGTCTTTCATTAGCTTTACAAAGACAGTTTAGTTTTGGGGAAGGGCTATTATCATTTAAACTGTAAACTAAATGTCTCCCTAAGTTAGCTTGTCTCAAGCCCAGGAATGATTAAGGGCAGTTTGGAGGTTAAAGATAATATGGGAGTTAATTAGATCAGATCTCTTTCACTGTCATAATTTTGTCACTATTACCATTTTTACAAAGGTGGTTTCAGATGAATTAAGATTAAGAAAAATAGGCCAGGCACAGTGGCTAACACCTGTAATATTAGTACTTTGGGAGGCCGAGTTGAGAGGATCAGTCACTTGAGCATAGGAGTCACCACCCTAGGCAACAACATAGTAAGACCTTGTCTCTACTAAAAATAAAAATAAAAAAATTAATCAAGCATTGTGGTGCATGCCTGTAGTCCCAAGCTACTCGGGAGGCTGAGGCAGGAGGATCACTTGAACCTGGGAGATTGAGGTTGCAGGGAGTTATGATAGCACCGCTGCACTCTAGCCTAGGTAACAAAGTGAGCCATGTCTCAAAAAACAAAGAAAAGAAAAAAAAAGTTATAATTTTGTCTTTACTTATTTCTTCTTTGATGTTCTTCGTTTCTTTATATAGATCCAAGTTTCTGATCTATATCATTTTCCATCTTTCTGAAGAACTTCTTTTAACATTTCTTGCAAGGCAGGTCTACTGCCAACACACTCCCTCAATTTTTCTTTGTCTTTTTTTTTCTCCGTCACAGTTGAAGAACAGTTTTGCAGGGTACAGAACTTTAGGTCAGTGGGTTTTTCCCTATCAACACATTAAATATTTCACTCTCTTCTTGCTTGCGTGGTTTCTTAGGAGACATTGGATATAATTCTTGTCTTGGTGGTAGCTCAGGCCTGTAATCCCAGCACTTTGAGAGGCTGAGGTGGGCAGATCGCAAGGTCAAGAGTTCAAGACCAGTCTGACCAATATGGTGAAACTCTGCCTCTACTAAAAATACAAAAATTAGCCGGGTGTGGTGGCATGCACCTGTAGTCCCAGTTACTCAGGAGGCTGAGGCGGGAGAATCACTTGAACCCGGAAGACCAAGGTTGCAGTGAGCCAAGATTGCGCCACTGCACTCCAGCCTGGGTGATAGGGCAAGACTCCATCTCAAAAAAAAAAAAAAGAAATTCTTGTCTTTGCCCCTCTATAGGTAAAGTATTTTTTTCCTCTGGCCTCTTTCAGTGTTTTTTCTTTATCTTGATTTTTTGTAGTTTGAAAATGATATGCCTAGGTGTAGGTTTCAGGATTTTTTGGCATTTTTACTGCCTGGTATTCTCTGAGCTTCCTGAATCTGAGATTTGGTGTGTGGCATTAATTTGGGGAAAATTCTCAGTCATTATTGCTTCAATTTCTTTTACCTTTTCTTCTAGTATTATCATTACATATAGATTACATCTCTTATAGTTATCCCACAGTTCTTAAATATTTTGTTATGGTTTTTTTCTGTCTTTTTTATCTTTGCTTTTAATTTTGGCAGTTTCCTTCCCTTGAGGTATCCTTGTAAAGGAAAATTAGACATTCTCTGGACCCCAAGATTCCTTATGAAACAGGAGAGCTCCCTGACCTCCCTCACAGGACATGGAACAGGAGTGTGGCTTGTCTTTTCAGTGCATTCAAAGCCCTTACAGGAGGGGGAGCACGTAGATGGGCAGGTGCAGGAGTTGGGGTGAGCAATTTTGGGGCACTGGCCCCACAGTAGCATGTAGGGCTGGGTGCCTATAACTCCTGAAGCCCCAGTGGGTATGCTACAGTGCTCTTTTAGCTCTGCTGTCACAGATGGCTTAAGTGTTAACCAGCTCAGTGCCCTCTTGGTATCCAGGTTCTTGTCCAGCATCCAGGAAGAATCAGGTCACACACAGACTTGAATAATGGTGAATGTGGGGGTTTTATTGAGTGGTGGAGATGGCTGTCAGTGGAATGGATGGGGAGGTGGAAAGGGGATGGAGTGGGAAGATGATCTTCCTGGAGTTTGGCTGTCCAGTAGCCTATCTCCTCTCTGACTATCCCCAGCCAAACTCCTCTCAATGTTCAGATGCTCCTTCTCTTCTCTCTTTCTCTGCTGTGCCGTTCTGCCACTCTTCTGCACATCTGTTCGTCTGCTTATGGAGCCTGGTGTTTGGGGTTTATATGGGTACAGGATAGGAGGGCATCGCAGGCCAAAAGACAAAATTTGGGCATGAAAACAGGAATGCCTGTTGCCATTTAGTGCTTTGGGTTTCCAGGCTTGGGAACTGCCCTCTTCTACCCAATATTTCCCTGCCTTTTGGCTGTATCACTTATGGAACAGGGAAGGGTAAACCTAGGGGCTGAGCCATGCAACACATCTTCCAAATGAATAGCTTCCAAATGAATAGCTGTGAGAGCATTATGCATTAGTCATATTCCTAAAGGAAAGATAAAAGCCCTCAGGCATCCAGGAAGGACTGCCTGCACAGATCATTCACAAGTAAACTCTTTGCTGGTCTCCCACAAGCAAGGACACACCAGGTGCAACTTTAGGTCTACAATCTATGTCTAGCTCTTAAAACAAACTCCACGCTGATGATGTCAGTATCCTATCTTCTCAGGTGCAGGACAAAGACAAAGGGGACCAGTCATTCCTCCACCAACCCAGAGATGTCTGCATAATTGATTCTTCCTTTACTCCCTTTTTGCTCTTCAAACATTCACCTTATCTTATGTAAAAAGTAGATTTGTCAAGCACTAACTAAAATCTCACAAGAACGTAACCATTCCCTTGCTGCCTACCTGCCCGCCTTTACGAAAATGTATAAATACCAAAATCCTGAAAGCCTCTTTGGAACAGCCACTGATGTGTCTGTAGCTCGTATTTTCCCAGACACACCCCAAAGTTGGCATAATAAACCTTGATTGGTTGAGACTATTGCTTCAGTCATTCATTCAGTTGTCACACTCAAATGCAGCAATTGTTTCCTTAGCCACATCTAATCTAATAATGGGCCAATGAAGGGCATTCTTCATTTCTTTTTTTTTTCTTTTTCTTTTTTTTTTTTTTTTGAGACAGGGTCTTCCTCTGTCTCTCAAGCTGGAGTGCAGTATGCAATCATGGCTCACTGCAGCCTCAACTTCCCAGACTCAGGTGATCCTCCCACCTCAGCCTCCTGAGTAGCTAGGACTACAGGTGCACGCCACCACACCTGGCTAACTTTCTGTAATTTTAGTAGAGACGAGGTTTCGCCAGGCTGGTCTTGAACTACTGGGCTCAAGCAATCCACTGGCCTCGACCTCCCAAAGTGCTAGAATTACAGGTGTGAGCCACCACACCAGCCCATTCTTTCTGTTGCAGTATTTTTGATCTCTAGTGTTTCTTTTTGAATTTTTCTTGAAATTTCCATCTCTCTGCTTACATTGCCCATCTGTTCATACACAGTCTACTCTATTAATTAGAACTCCCAGCATGTTAATCATAGTTGTTTAAATTCCCAGTCTGATAATTCCAGCATCCCTGCCATATCTAAGTGTGCTGCTTTTTCTTCAAACTGTGTTTTTTGTCCTCGATTATACCTTTGTTATGTGATAACTGGACATGATGTACTGGGTAAAAGGAATCGTGGTAGGGCCAGGCACAGTGGATCATGCCTGCAATCCCAGCACTTTGGGAAGCCAAGGCAGGCAGATCACTTGAGGTCAGGAGTTTGAGGTCAGCCTGACCAACATGGCAAAACCTCATCACTGCTAAAAATATTAAAAAATCAGTCAGGCATGGTGGCAGAGGCTGAGGCAGGAGAATCACTTGAACCCAGGAGGTGGAGATTACAGGGAGCCAAGATCATGCCACTGCACTCCAGTCTGGGCAACAGAGTGAGATTCTGTCTTAAAACAAAAAAAATGCAGGGCATGGTGGCTCATGCTTGTAATCCCAACACTTTGGGAGGCTGAGGCAGGCGGATCACAAGGTCAGAAGTTTGAGACCAGCCTGGTCAACACAGTGAAACCCCATCTCTACTAAAAATACAAAAATTAGCTGGGCTTGGTGGTGGGCACCTGCAATTCCAGCTACTTGGGAGGCTGAGGCAGGAGAATCGCTTAAATCCGGGAGGCCAAGGTTGCAGTGAGCCCAAATTGGGCCACTATATTCCAGCTTGGGCAACAGAGCTAGACTCCCTCTGTGGGGTGGGGGGACTATGGTAAATAGGTCTGTAGTAACATGGAAAATGTGAAGCATTCTACAGTCCTATGACTAAATCTCAGTCTTTCAGCGAGCGTGTGCTCCTGGGCTGTGAACTTAAATGCTCTGGTCCCCACCCCTACCTCTTTGGGTTGGGCAGAATGGCTAGAATCGACTGGGATGCAGTATTTCCCTTCTCCCATATAAAAGGCTAGCGTTGGCTGGAGTTGGTTATTTCTCTTCTTTCAGATCAGTTAGGCTCTGAAAAATTCGTAATAGTTTAGGCTGTGGTAAAATAGTTTCTCCTGAGGAAGGACCTTGTTAAGAACAGAGTGCCCTAGTATATTTCAGAATGGTTCCTTTCCCCCTCTCCCTGCCAGAAGCCTGAGGGTATCTTTCTCTTATATTTACTGTGAGAATCCGGTTGAGCTCCTGGAGGCAAAATTCACAAAAGTTTCCCCCTCCTCCCCAGTGACTGGGACACCCTGGAGTTTTAACCTCAAAACTTGTTTACCACTGAGCCTCTGACAAGTCATCAAATACAGTTTAGGATTTCCTACCCTAGCACTGGTTCCAGAGACTTCTGCTTATTCACCCGTCTGTCTCTTCAAATTTGAAGGCCAATATTTCTCTGACAGATCTAAGGATTGTTGACTTTTTAGCTTATTCAGCTTTTTACTGGTTGTTAGGATGGAGTGACAACTTCCAAACTCCTTATGTGCCAGACCCTTCTCTGAAATGTTTCAATAGCCTCCAATTCTGATTTAATGGATCCAGTTTAAAAAAAAAAATGATAGTATACATAGATATCCTTAAGACATTAAGATTGGGAAGGATTTTTAAAATAAGATAATAAGCATAAACTATAAAGGAAAAGATCAATATATTCTATATTAAAATGAATACCCTTCATCTCTGCTCCGCATGGCATCAGTTGGAGTAGCTCAGTAGGGGCTTATGATAATTCCATTCACATAATGAGCAAAACTCGTGCTGCCTGTTGGTTCTCTCCAAAGAGTACCTTGGGCTTTGCCATACCATGGTGGTTGGGTTCCTAGAGCAAGTTTCTCAAGAATTAGGAAGTGGAAACTACCATTTTTTTAAGGCCTGAGCCTCAAACTTAGCATAGCATCATTGCCACCATATTCTATTGATCAATCAGTCACAGAGGCTAGATTCAAGGGGAGAGGAATAGACCCCACCTCTCAATAGGAAGAGGGTCAAATAATTATGGGCCGTATTTTAAAACTACCTCTCTATTCTCTAGACATGGATTATTAACATTTTTCCCACTTGCAAAATTTATTCTTGCCCTCACAAGATTCCCCATCAGAAGTCTCATCCTTTTTTACCAGTAGGCTCAAGGTCTAGGATCTCATCATCTAAATCAGGACCCCGTAGGTGTGGTTTCTTAAGGATACTTCCTTAAGTGTGGTTCTTTTTTATTTTTTATTTTTTTTGAGACAGAGTCTCGCTCTGTCACCCAGGCTAGAATGCAGTGGCACGATCTCGGCTTGCTGTAACCTTTGCCTCCTGGGCTTAAGCAATTCTTCTGCCTCAGCCTTCTGAGTAGCTGGGATTACAGGCATCCTTCGCTATGCCTGGCTAATTATTATATTTTCGGTAGAGACAGGGTTTCACCATGTTGGTCAGGCTGGTCTCGAACTCCTGACCTCAAGTGATCTGGCCTCCCAAAATGCTAGGATTACAGGATGAGCCACCGCACCCAGCCCAAGTGTGGTTCTTCTTGACCTGATGACCTGTGAACTAAAGAAGTAAGTTGCGGCCGGGCGCGATGGCTCACGCCTGTAATCCCAGCACTTTGGAAGGCCAAGGTGGGCGGAACATGAGGTCAAGAGATGGAGACTATCCTGGCCAACATAGTGAAACCCCGTCTCTACTAAAAATACAAAAATTAGCCAGGCGTGGTGGCATGCGCCTGTGGGTCCCAGCTACTCGGGAGGCTGAGGCAGAAGAATCGCTTG
This sequence comes from Cacajao melanocephalus, assembly GCA_963573385.1. NCBI lineage: Eukaryota > Metazoa > Chordata > Mammalia > Primates > Pitheciidae > Cacajao > Cacajao melanocephalus. The sequence goes on along the minus strand of CAUYLG010017857.1, from coordinate 71,034 downwards.
AACCCAGGAGGCGGAGGTTGCTGTGAGCCGAGATTGCGCCACTGCACTCCAGCCTGGCAACAGAGTCTCAAAAAAAAAAAAAAAAAAAAAGAAAAAGAAGTAAGTTGTCTGCTCACTACCTACCTAACATACAGTGGTGTGACAGACACAAGATAACTTTTATAGATATTTTCTTTTCTAAAGGGAGGAAACCTGAAGGCGTGCAGCAGTCACTGGTCTATAGAAATTCTGAAATCCAATTGGGCCCATGTTACCAGCTCCTTCATTAGGTCCAGTATTACTTTCTGGGAGTTGTTTTCCATGGCTCTTGGTTTTATCCTCTAAATCATCCTTTCTTTTCCATAAGAAAACTGAGATTGCCTTTTTAGTTTTCTTCCTGCCTGTGAAAGGCTGGGCATCCAAAGGATTTTTTTCCATTTTGTACCATAGTTCTTTCTTTTAGTCCAAGCTGTCAACGCTCCTGCCAGAATGATTATCTTAGAAATTTGAGAGCTTTTCAGCTAGGTGAGGTAGCTCACACCCGTAATACCAGCACTTTGGGAGGCCAAGGTAGGAGGATTCTTTGTGCCCATGTGTTTGAGACCAGCCTGGGCAACACAGTGAAAACCCATCTCTACAAAAAAGTAAAACTTAGTTGGGTGTGGTGATGCACACCCATGGTACCAGCTACTCAGGAGGCTGAGGTGGGAGGACTGATTGAGCCCTGGAGGCCAAAGTGGCAGTGAGCTATGATCATGAATACCACTGCACTCCAGCCTGGATGACAGAGCAAGACCCTGTCTCTAATTTTAAAAACAAAACAAATTTCAGGGGTTTTCTTTGAACTATCAGAGTTTACTTCATTAGACAAAAGCCACAACTACAAATCTTTTAATGATAAGCCCTTCTCTACTTTGGGCTTCCTGTGCAGCTGCTATAGGACAACACGCTTAAGATTCTTAAAAATCCTATTGTTTGAGGAAAAGAATCTGTGAGACTTGCCCTTAAGATTCTTAGAGAACCTTTTAGGTCTGAGAGTCTGCACGGCATGGTCTTACATCTTTCTTATATCTTAGCAAAGAATTTTACTGTCCTTTTCTGGAGTCAAAATCCTTTCATAATTTATAGTTTTTTGCCTTATGAAGAGACTGGAAATGAGAAGCAGTTTTATTTGTAAATTCTGCAAGTCCTGGGGGTATGTGGAGGGGTGTGTGTACTTGTTTTTAAGCTTATCTCTTGTCTTGCATTTTATCATAAGCAGTGAGAAGCCAGGTGATACTTTCATTACTTCAGAAATCTCTTTAGCTATTTCCTTGTTCATCAGGTATATTTCTTATTTCCATGTTTCTGTAGGCCACAGTCTTGTCAAACTTTCAACACTTTCTCTTTCCTAGATCTCCAATAAGATTTTCCTCACTTTCCCTTAAACCTTCACTGACAACGTCATTGAGAACCTTTAAGCTTCCATTAAAACTCTCCTCGAGGCTCCTTCAGTTTTCACTGACACTCTCTGTGGCCCTTTATGCTTCTTTCTGCTGCCCAGGTCCAGAGCCAATGCCATGTGTGTCAGGCTTTTGTTACTGCAACACCCTATTTCTGGTACCAGAATCTGTCCCAATAATCTTTTGCCATGTAACAAACCACCACAAAATTTCATGGTTGAAGACAACAATGTGAGCAGGCCTGGGTGGAGACAGCTTGTCTTTGTTGCATGCAGCGTCAGCTGGGACTAGGACTAGAGGATCCACTTTTACCGGATGGCCGACCAGCTGGTTCTGGCTGTTGGTTTATCTCCAGTTGGACCTCCCTACAGGATGGCTTTGCTTCCTCACAGGAAGGTAGTTGGGATCTCAAAGCAAATGTCCCAAGAAACAGGAAGTGGAAGTTGTCAGTTTCTTAGTCATTGGGCCCAGAAACTGGTACAGTATTGTTTCCACCGTAGTCTAAAGGCTTTAATAGTTTTGCCTTTTGTATTTCATCATTTAATCCATGTAGAATTTTTTTAAATCATCACCAGACTAGTTATATAATTTCCTTTTTGTGTATTTTAACTGAGGTAAAGTTTCTACATTTAGTGAAATGTACAGATCCTAAGTGTACAATTTAATGAGTTTTAAACACCCATGTAACTACAACTCCAAGCAAGATAGAAGACATTTCTGCCACCCCCAAAGTTCCCTCATGCCTCCTTACAGTCTCCACTTCCACCTTTATTCTGATTTTTATCACCATAGATTAGATTTCCCTATTCTTGAACTTAATATAAATGAATCACACTATATATACTCTTTTGTATCTGGTTTTTTTCACTCAATGTTTTGAAAAGCAGCCATGTTCTTGTGCCTATCAGTAGTTCCTTCTTTTTTACTGCCAAGTGATATTCCATTAAATGAATATACACTCATCTATCACTTAATGATGGGGATATCATCAGAGAAATGCATCATTAGCCAATATCTTCATTGTATGAACATCATAGTGCCTATGGTCAGTTTTGTGGAAGACAGGTTTTCCATGGACCAGGAGCAGTGGGGATGGTTTCAGGATGAACCTCTTCCATCTCAGATCATCAGGCATTAATTAAATTATCTTAAGGAGCACACAACCTAGATCTCTCGCATTTGCAGTTTACAGTAGGGTTCATGCTTCTGTGAGAATTTAATGCTACTGCTGATCTGACAGGAGGCGGAGCTCAGGTAGTGCTCACTCGCCTGCTGCTCAACTCCTGCTGTGGAGCCCCTTTCCTAACAGGCCATGGACCCCAGTAGCCACCTTCGGCCTGGGAGCTGGGGACCCCTGTCATAGTGTACTTACTCAAATCTAGATGGTATAGTCTGTTGCTCCTAGGCTACAAACCTGCATCGCATGTTACTGTGCTATAGGCAGTTGCAGGACAGTGGTAAGTGTTTGTGTATCTAAACATGTATAAAGATAAAAAGGATACAGTAAAAATATGGTGTAAAAATTTTTAAAACAGTACACCTATACAGGGTACTACTTAACCATGAATGGAGCTTACAATACTGGCAGTTGCTCTGGGTGAGTGGTGAATGAGTGGTGAGTGAATGTGAAGGCCTAGGATATTACTGTACACTACTGTAGAGTTTATAAACACTGTACACTTTGGCTACACTAAATTATTTTTAATGTTCTTCAATAATAAATTAACCTTAGCTTACTGTAACATTTTTACTTTATAAACTTTTTAACTTTGACTCTTTTAATAACAGCTTAAAACACAAACATATTGTATAGCTGTACAAAAATATTTTTTTCTTTCTTTTTATTTATTTTGAGACAGAGTCTCGTTCTTGCACCTAGGCTGGAGTGCAGTGGTGCAGTCTCGGCTCACTGCCACCTCCGCCTCCTGGGTTCAAGCGATTCTCCTGCCTCAGCCTCCTGAGTAGCTAAGACTACAGGCACGTGCCACCACACCCAGCTAATTTTTGTATTTTTAGTAGAGATGGGGTTTCACCATGTTAGCCAGGATGGTCTCAATCTCTTGACCTCGTGATCCACCTGCCTCGGCCTCCCAAAGTGCTGGGATCACAGGCATGAGCCACCACGCCTGGCCATTTTCTTTGTTTTTATCTTTATTCTATAAGCTTTTTTCTATTTAAAAAACTTTTAAATCTATTTTTCTTTACTTTTTAAACTTTTTTGTTAAAACCCTAGACATACACACACATTAGCCTAGGCCTACACAAGATCAGGATCATCAATGTCACTGTTTTCTATCTCCATATCTTGTCCCACGGGAGTGTCTTCAGGGTCAATAACGTGCATGGAGCTTTCATCCTGTGATAACAGTGCTTTCTCTTGGAATACCTCCTGAAGGACCTGCCTGAGGCTGTTTTACAGTTAACATTTTTGATGAGTAGGAGCACGCTCTACAATAATTATAAGTATACTAAATACACAAATCAGTAACATAGCCATTTATTATGTTATCAAGTATTATGTACTTTACATAATCCTATATGCTATACTTTTTTATATGACTGGCAGTGCAGTAGGTTTGTTTATACCAGCTTCATCACAAACACATGAGTAATGCATTGTGCTATATGACTTTACATTGGCTACAAGGTCACCAGGTGATAGGAATTTTTCAGTTCCTATGGGACCACTGTCATATATGCAGTCTGCCATTGACCACAATGTCATTATGTGGCATATGACTACTACAGTTTGTATCTCTTCTGTTTTTGGTAGATACTTGGATTGGTTCTAGTTTGGGGTTATTATGAATAAACTATTATGACCATTCTTATAGCTGTCTTTTTATACACATTTGTTTTTGTTTATTTTTATTTATTTATTTATTTTTTAACTCTGGGTAGTTTTCGTTTATTTTTATTATGCTTCTTATCTCTCTTGATTTCCTGCATTTTTAGTTGTTTCAGTAAAAGAGTCACATTACTAGACGTGAAAATCCTGTTTATTGAAAGACCTCAATTAATCCTTCTTTTATCAGATCTATCTCACACTTAACCTCCAGGTTCAGCTATCTTGGGACCCTTTGGCTCTTTTCACATTTTTTTTTTTTTTAGACACAGGGTCTCACTCTTTTGTCTAGGCTAGAGTGCAGTGGTGTGATTACAGATCACTGCAGCCTTGAACTCCTGAGCTCAAGCAATTCTCCCACCTCAGCCTCCCAAGTAGATGGGACAATAGGCACATGCCACCATATCTAGCAAATTTTTTGTAGTGATGTGGTCTCACTATGTTGCCCAGGCTGGTCTCAAACTCCTGGCTTTAAGTGATCCTCCCGCCTCAGCCTCTCAAAGTGCTGTGATTATAGACGTGAGCCACTGCACCCAACTTTTTTTTTTAATCCAATCTTTTTTAAATTTTTACTACATTCTTTGGGCATGAATGTTGATGTAGAAGATAACAAATGGACTGTAAGGCACAAAACAGAAAGCAAGGCAAATGACCAATGGTGCAACTATTCTAAATCCAGTGACATACATATACACACGCACGTACACATACACACACACCCACATGCCCTTGCTAATATTTGCCTCACAGCTCCTTACACATATATGGTAAGAGGTACAAAGAATATGTGAGGCAACCAAGTACAAAAAAATGGAAGTACATACAAGTGGGGAATTGTTTAGATTTTCTTTTCTTTTTCTTTTTTTTTTTTTGAGACAGAGCCTTGCTCTGTTGCCCAGGCTGGAGTGCAGTGGTGCAATCTTGGCTCACTGCAACCTCTGCCTCCTGGGTTCAAGCAATTCTTCTGCCTCAGCCTCCTGAGTAGCTGGGACTACAGGCATGCACCACCATACCCGGCTAATTTTTGTATTTTTAGTAGAGATGGGGTTTCACCATATTGGCCAGGCTAGTCTCAAACTCCTGACCTCATGATCCACCCGCCTCAGCCTCCCAGAGTGCTGGGATTACAGGCATGAGCCACCACACCCAGCCTAGATTTTCTTTTCAGTGCACAGAAGACAAAGTGCAAACTCTGTGCCTTTGCCTTTGGTCCGGGCCACTCTTCCAGTGGGCTGTGTTCCCACAGACTTTGGTCATGCAGTTTGGGTTGGCAGCTGCAGGGCACAGCCTTTTCTTGATCCTCCACCCTCTACCTCCCACAGCATTTCACCAGATTAGCTGCTGGGAATTCTGTTAGGAACCAGAGGCCAAGGTATAAAAGATAGAATAGGACACCGTTCTCTGACTTCTCTATCCCAGAGACTCTTGAAGCTTCTTTGATTCTTTGTCTCCCATAGTTTGTATCTACTTGAACAAGAATGGCAGCACAGGCCCCCACTTAGATAAGAAGAAGGTCCAGCAACTCCCTGACCATTTTGGACCAGCCCGTGCCTCTGTGGTGTTGCAGCAGGCTGTCCAGGCCTGTATCGACTGTGCTTATCACCAGAAAACCGTCTTCAGCTTCCTCAAGCAGGGCCATGGTGGTGAGGTTATCTCAGGTAAGCACGCTTTGGTTCATATTGGCTCCCTGCCAGAAGGACCCACCTTCTCAACTGGTTGATTTCTTATAAGGCGTCCTGGTTCCCACTTCACACCTGCAGGCTCTGGAAAAATGTGAAGGTATTCCATTTCTCATCTCCAACCCCCTGAGAGCCCCTCTGAGCCTTATGCATACCTCTGCCAAGGAGAATACCTGCACGTTCTGCTTCACAGAGCCTCTAAACTGATTCCCCCCACCCCCCGCCACCCCTCCGTCTACATACTTGACTCTCCATACAGAAAGTATAGGAGCATGTTGCTTTAAAGGCATTCCAGAAGAAAGAATCCAGATGGGGCTATGTTGTGGCAGCCTAAGGGTTTCTCCAGACTGTCGCCCCCTCTCCCACCTGGTTTCAGGAACCACTGAACTCTTCTCTCGTTCCTTTGACTCCTTAGCTTCCTGGTCCTAAACCAGGCCCAAGAGAAGAGAATTAAATCCCAGGGCAGGGTGGGAAAAGTCATTTTCTTTTTCTTTCCTTCTATTAGTTTGATTCAGTGGCACAGTGTTCTTTGCTCTCACCGAATATTCACTTTTTCTACTGTCCTCTGCTTCTGTTTCAGTTTTCCTAAATCCAAAATCCTATTTAGCCACTAAACCTATGAAGACTTGACCTAGAACCTTTCAGTCTTAACTGATGCTATTCCATAATCCCTTGCCCTTGCTCCCTAGCAGGTTGTAATAACCAGCTTCAGGAAACCCAGCTGGCATGGAAGACCCCATAAATGACCAGACTGTATTATTTTATCAAACATGTATTGAACCCTTGCTCTGTGTCTGGTGATTGCCAGACACTGGCCAGGAGAAGGGGAGAATAGAAGATGATAGTTTAGGCTCCGTACCAGTGAAAAAGAAAGAATATACATAGTTAACTATGAGAAGTGCTATAATAGGGAAGTGTATACAGAGTGGTGTGGGAGCCCAGATAGGGAGTAATTGGCTGTGAGGAGGATGGAGCAGACAGATAGGCAATTATTATAGAAGACTGGGAACTGGCCAGGCACAGTGGCTCATGCCTGTAATCCCAGCACTTTGGGAGGCTGAGGCGGGTGGATCACCTCAGGGCAGGAGTTCAAGACCAGCCTGGCCAACATAGCAAAACCCCAACTCTACTAAAAAAAAAAAAAATACAAAAAATTAGCCAGGGGTGGTGGCGCACACCTGTAGTCCTAGATACTCAGGAGGCTAAGGCAAGAGAATCACTTGAACCTGGGAGGCAGAGGTTGCAGTGAGCCAAGATCATGCCACCGCACTCCAGCCTGGATGACAGAGCAAGACTCTGTCTCAAAAAACAAAGAAGAAGCCTGGGACCTGCTTGGTAAATTAAGCCTTATGTCCCTTCTGAGGCCCAGGCTACTCCCTGGTCTCTTCTTTGTTTCTGTGTAGGTCCCTTCTTTGTTTCTGGAAGAACCTGGCCTTCTTTACTGCCTCTCTTTAGCTGCTCTCACCTATACCCCCTCTAGGGTTCTTCTTCTGCCTCAAAATTTGTTCTTGAGAACTACCTATCTTCCCAAATCCCCATATCCTTCCTTGCTGCCCTCAGAGACAGATGCACAGGTCTTGGTGTGATCTCAGTTCACTGCAGCCTCCACCTCCCGGGTTTAAGCAGTTCTCCTGCCTCAGCCTCCCGAGTAGGTGGGACTATAGGCGCCTGCCGCCACACATGCCTAATTTTTCATATTTTTTATAGAAACAGCGTTTCACGATGTGAGACAGAATGGTGCTGATCTCCTGACCTCGTGATCCGCCTGCCTCAGCCTCCCAAAGTGCTAGGATTATAGGCGTGAGCTACTGTGCCCAGCCTGGTCTTTGCTTTTTAAAGATTATACTGATATATTTTTATAGAAAAAAGTGGTAGGAAGTAAACTTAACAGCAAGCATGAAACAGTTCTAAATGTTGCCAAAATTCTAGTGCCCTTCTATAGATCAGATATTGTGTACTCAGACCATTGCTGGCTATGGCTATATTCTTCTCTTCTTCCCAGCTTCTCTGTTCTTGGGCAGTTCTTTTGAAAATAGTGCCCTAAGTGAGCAGATTTCCTGGGGGAGTGATGGAGCCAATGAATTATGTTCATAGTTGTTTTCACAGGTTGAATAAAATAATTCCAGAGCCCCAGGTGCAACAGACCTGGCCTGGCCACTCCCACATTTGCAAACCCTTTACAGTTGGAGGCAAAAATCAAAGCCCTCAAGGGAGGGAGGGAGGAAACGTGGGGCACTGATTCCCTTTGTGTAACCAGCTAAGCCTGAAACAAGCAGTGGGCTGGACTCCTCCTGCCCAGCGTTGTACTCCACTGCCAGGCTGACGTGCTTGGCCCTGTTTACTCACTCCACAGCCGTGTTTGACCGGGAACAGCATACCCTCAACCTCCCAGCAGTCAACAGCATCACCTACGTCCTCCGCTTCCTGGAGAAACTCTGCCACAACCTTCGTAGTGACAATCTGTTTGGCAACCAGCCCTTTACACAGACTCATTTGTCACTCACTGCCACAGAGTACAGCCACAGCCACGACAGGTACCTACCAGGTAGGAGTTGGGATGGGGCCTGGGCTGAGAGTCGGGGACAGGGCTAGCAGCAGCACCTGCAGGGGCCCAGGGCCAACCTTCAGAGCTATTGGCTTGGCACCTACTCTCCAGAGGTCTTTTCTGTCCCTTACCTTTGCCATATCTGAGAATTTTCCGTCTCCTCTCATCTTTACTTTTTCTTCAGGATTTTGTTTTCTGTCTCTAGGATTACCCCTATTTCAGTCTAGATCCTTATCCCTAGATAAAAGATGGTTCGCAATTCCCCTTCTGAGCTTCAGACTCCATGTGGCGCCACTGTGAAGTCACAGAACGTCTTCCATTGTGAACCTGGCAGCAAAGGCCTAACAAGATCTCCTTTGCCAGCAGGAAGGTTTAGTTTCAGGCTACAGATTGAGAAATTTGCTCCCTGGTGATTGGCCATCTATTCTTTCGTTTGGCACATGGCCCTAACTTCCAGCACTGCCAGTCTAGCAAGTCAATTCAAGTTCCTGCTATTTCTAACTAGGCTGGAAAATAACTTTCTTAGTTAACATACCAGACCCACAATGGGAAAGCAGATGCCACGTGGCCAGATCAGTGACTAAGTACTTCCGAGAGAGATTAAAGATTCAGTGGAACTCTGCGTCTCTCATCTGGAACCCAGGACACAGAACAAGGGAGGGAAGGAAAGCTCAGCCTTAAACATAGCAAGGTAGGTTGTTACTGAGAGGGAGGAAAGGCCCTTAAAAAAGCCCTGCAGACCGTGTCCTGAGCAGGGAAATAGAGAGGGGAGCCGCCAGCGTGGTCACTGTGCTGTCTGTTGATGGGAGGGCACAAGTCTGAAAGGTGTCTTCCGACCTACCTCTACACAAACAAGTCTTGTTCCCACACTGCCTTCCGTGGTGTCTTTCATCAGAGTCTTAACAGAATCACCTCTGATAAAAGCGCTGCTTCTAGAAAATATGCCCAGGGAAGTGACTGTTCACCCATTCCCTTACCCCTTTCCCTCACAGATACTTCTGTACCCAAATGCATATGGCTTATGTGACTTGCAAGCAGGTCAAAATGATACCTGAATTAAATACTCTCTGTGGAGGCCAGACCATCTGATCCCTGCAGCCATTTCTGTGATCCCCTGGCTGATCCTTTTCTATGGAGGAAACTTCTCATCTAACCCGTACTAGATTGCTTTCTTTCAGTACCAGAGTCTCTGAGAATAGAAAAAGGCATTCTGACTTACAGATAGAATGTTGCACTGGGAGTCTGGACTGGGCATGGTAGAGCTGATACAGACAAAGGCAAGTTGTTAAATATCTCCAGTTGGGCATTCAGGAACTCTGATCTGCATTTCAGACCTGAAAGTTAGGCCTACCTGGGATTCTGAAAGAATGGATGTGTGAATGGGGTAGCATATCTGTGAATGTAGCTGCTAGTTTAAAGAGATATCTCAAAGAAATAGGAACTCTGAATTCTTAAGTGGAATGCCATCATTAAGAAGTGAAAGAAATATACTGGTAGCAGCATTCAGAGAATGGTAGGGATGTACCTCATGGGCTTGCAGTCCCAAGGTGGTTTGGAACCCGGGCATGACCTTTCCTGGGAATTCCTCTGATTCAGCTACTCAATAAGAGGAAACAAACTGTAGCCAGACTCTTCTTGCCTCACCAACTAAGAGAAACAAAGACCAAGGTATTACATTCTGCCATTGGCTGCTTCCTCTCCCTTCCCTGTATTCAGACAGATTGAGCCCACTCTTTGTGTCCTCCTCTGCTCTTAAGCTGTTTCTCATAGTGGGTGCTCAGCAACTTGTCTGCTCTCACTCTAGTTTCTATTTGTTTCCCTGAAATTAGCCTTTATGCCCAGACAAGCCATAACCCTGCCTAAACTTCTAACTCCTCTGTGCTTCTTAGTGTATCTTTTCTATTTGCCTGCCTGCCTACCTTCCTGCCTGCTTGCCTGCCTTACTGACCCTTTGCCCCACCTCTGATCTTATCATTTCCTGTAGTTTTCTGATTACTTACCCAAACCTCTGCCAAAGAGCTTGATCTGTACAAAAGCTGTCTTTTGCTTTGCCCTTTGGATCTGGTATTTATGACTCCTACCCTTCCGCCTGGCTACACACTTCTACTAGACATCCATAGGTACCACCTCTGTTATCTGGGTGCTTACTGGACCCTCTCCCTTTCCTATAGCCTTGTCTCCACACTACCCTACCACTTATGGTCCTGGCCCAACTGACCATGCACTTCTCATATAGCATGTAGTCACCCAGAGCTTAGGTAGATATCATATCCAATTAAGCTTCATACCTAAGTTGAGACTATTACTTTTTTCTCCAATGTTTTATTTTAAAAATTTCAAACCTACAGAAAAGGTACAAAAATAGAACAGTGAGCAAACATGAACTTTTTGCCTAGCTTTACCACTTAACTTCTTGCAGTATTTACTTCATCTGTTTCTCCTAAATATATATATATATACACACATATAAATATATGAACTTGTTGAATATTTATATATTTAAAATATGGTTTTTGTTTATTTACTGAACCATTTGAGAGTTAATTGCAGTTGAGAGATTTTATCCTTAAATACTTTTGTGTGTATCTCCTAAGAATAAGCAGCATAATGGTATTATTATGATCAAGAAATGTAACATTAATAAAAACTAATGACATTTAACATTAATAAAATACTACTAGGCCGGGTGCGGTGGCTCACACCTATAATCCCAGCCCATTGTGATGCCGAGGTGGACAGATCACTTGAGGTCAGAAGTTCAAGACCAGCCTGGCCAACACGGTGAAACCCTCTTTCTACTAAAAATACAAAAAATTGGTGAGGCGTGGTGGTGCATGCCTATAATCCCAGCTACTCAGGAGGCTGAGGCAGGAGAATCACTTGAACCCAGGAGGCTGAGGTTGCAGTGAGCCAAGAGTGTGCCACTGCACTCCAGCCTGGGCGACAGAGTGAGACTCCATCTCAATAATAATAATAAATAAAATATTACTAGCTCTTATATAGTTCATATTAGAATTTCCCCCAGTTGTCACAGTAATGTCCTTTATAGCTGTTTTTTCCTAATCCAGGATCCAGTAAAGGCTCATCCACTGCATTTCATTGTCCTGTCTCTTTCCTTTATCTAGAACAGTTATCCGGCTTTTTTTTTTCTATCTTTCACAATGTGACATTGGCATTTTGAGTGATCCAGGCCAATTGTTTTAGTTTAGGTAATCAAATATTTACAAATACTTACTCTGTGCCAGATTCTATACTAGACTCCAGGGAGACAGAGGTGAGACAGACTCCATCCGTTCACTCAAAGAGCTAAGACAGGGAGAAATATATGAACATGTATGTGGTCAAAGCAGAGCACAGAGGTATTCTGGCCCAGAAAGCTATGATGAGCAAGGAGTACAGTGAAAGAAGAAGTCAAGGGAGGATTCCTGGGGGAGGCAGTGTCAGAGCAGAGTCTCTGCTTCAGAACTATACATGTGGCTGGATCAAGTAAAAGGCTGGTGAAGACTAAAAGAGGCCCAGCGGGTGCAGTGGCTCAGTATTAGGCAGGAGATTGTATTGATTTCACTGGTCCCAGTGACTATTAATTTTAGCTGTAATTGAAATCTACCCAGCATTAAATTCTGAGTCTACTGTTTTGGGATTTCTCAGGTTCCTGTCTGTTAGAGGAAGTGGTTCATTGCCCTTAACAATGGTTCCTTGTGCCTTTCTTTCCAGTTGTCATCCAGGTCTTCTGAGTTAGTTACAAAGTAGTTCTTCTGCCAAAATCCCAAGATTCACAGTGGTTAAAGCCAAATAAAAACTGAAATATCAGGATGTGCCCTGATCCCCACATGGGTTTCCTCATAGAATTGTCAGAGTTTTAAGATTATGCAAATGCTCATAATTCATTGAAGCAAACTGTCTAGCATACCTCTGCTTTTCAGGTAGACCTTCTTGGGACCACAGCTTAAACTTCAAGGTATCAGGAAGACCTCCAAGGCTCTCCTCATCCAAAAATGATGCCCCTGATACTGTCTGTCTTAATATCCTATTTCTTTCCTCTGTTATAACTACAATAGTTGCTAATATTTTTAGCTACTTGTATTTTGTCATCCACCCCACTATAGTTAATGTTCCATGACAGTAGGGACAATATTGTTTTCACCATTCTCAGTATCCATCATCCTAACTGTCACATGGTAAGTATTTAATAGTATTTGTTAAATGAAAGAGTAGTAAAGGATGTGGGAAGTGGTTCAGAGAGGGATTTTTTTTTTTTAAAAACGTAGAGAGTGACTTAAGCATCCACAGGACTGTGCTATGTCTTTGGGTCCTGTGTTGGTGTTAAGAATTTTCTTAGATCAACAGCTCTAGTTCCTTGGTCACTCAGTTCACCCCCATGAAGGGGAAAGCTTGGTTATGAACATGGAATCTTTGCGTCTTGGAGATGAGCTAGTGTCTAACCCAACACAGGAGAGTGGTCATCTGATCTCTGCTTAAATACTCCTGATGTCAGGTTCTATCTTTGGCAGTTGATTTTATTGTCAGACAGTTCTGATTGCTAAAATGCCCTCCTTTTTAAGCTGAAATCTGCCTTCTTACACCTCCTACCTGCATTCTACTCTCTGTATTCCAAAAGAGCAAATCTACCTCCAATCCTCTTCTTCTCCCATGACTGCTCTTAATAAGGTATTTCTCTCCCTTGACTTTTCTCCAGACGAGCCTTCCCAAGGCCTTTCCCCTTTGCCATGATCTTGAGGTTCCTCACCACCACTCTGATCATCCTCCACTGGGAACTCTAATTTCTAAGGTCAGCTTTGCAATGTGATACTCTGAGAAGAGCTGCTTCTCACTGAAAATAAATGCATAAGGGCTAGGTCCTTATCTATCTGTTTACCTCTGCATGTACCATACCTAGCATAGCGGCTGTCACACACACAGAGGATGCTCAACAAATGTTTGTTGGATCACAGTTGCTCCCATATCTCCAGCATATCAATAGTAAATTTTACATTGACCCTGGGAAGTTTAAGCATTTTTTTCATCTTTATTTTATAGCTGAGCAAAGGAATCCCATAAAAAGGCAGTGATCATTGACTAATGAAGTTTTCCAGCCCCAGTCTCTGACACCTGGGCCAGTGGTTTCAAATTCTGTTTTGTTTTAGCAGTAGAACTCCTTTTAAAAAAAAAAGTGTTTTTTTTTTTTGCAAAGGTAAAATTGTATATAAAATTTGTATATACTGCAGTGCATAAAAATTGAAACCAGAGTAGTTTTTTTGGTGTTTTTTTTTTTTTGAAACAGGGTTTCTCCGTGTTGGTCAGGCTGGTCTCAAAATCCCGACCTCAGGTGATCAGCCCGCTTCAGCCTCCCAAAGTGCTAGGATTACAGGCGTGAGCCACCGCGCCCAGCCAAAACCAGAGTAGTTTTGAGAGAAGTTGGGATGAGGCCCATAGCCCTACTGACTTGGCCTCCCTATGGATGGCCCACAGGGCTCTGTAGAGCACAGTTTGAAAGTATTGCAGTCTTCAATCGTGGAGGCTCACGCCTATAATCTCAACACTTTGAGAGACCAAGGTGGGCAGATCACTTGAGGCCAGGAGTTCAAGACCAGCCTGGCCAACATGGCTAAATCACATCTCTGCTAAAAATACAAAAAAAGAAAAAGAAAAAATCAGGCCAGGTGCGGTGGCTCATGTCTGTAATCCCAGCACTTTGGGAGGTGAAGGCAGGTAGATCGCCTGAGGTCGGGAGTTCGAGACCAGCCTGACCAACATGGAGAAACCCCATCTGTACTAAAAAAGTAGCTAACAAAGTAGCTGGGTGTGGTGGTGCATGCCTGTAATCCCAGCTACTCGGGAGGCTGAGGCAGGAGAACTGCTTGAACCCAGGAGACCTTGGTTGCAGTGAGCCAAGATTGCACTCCAGCCTAGGTAACAAGAGCAAAACACCATCTCAAAAAAAATCAGCCAGGCATGATGGCATGCACCTGTAGTCCCACCTATTTGGGAGGCTGAGGCACAAGAATCACTTCAACCCAGGAGGTGGAGGTTGCAGTGGAGTGCAGTGAGATCATGCCACTGCACTCTAGCTTGGGCGATAGAATATTTATCTTTCTAAAAAAAACAATAATTTCAGTCTTCTGTCCTGGAACCGTCTTACCAAAGACAGCCTCATCTGATCAGTCTTGTGGGGACTAGGACCTCCTAGAGCTTTGAAGCATGATGCTTCATTTTTTCAGTACCTCTCATTAGGATAAGATTTCATGACTTGCCATCAGTCCAGATTTTCAGACCCTTCAACTCAGAATCTACATCTTAGTATTCTTAGCATTGCTGAGAGGAAGAGGCACTCAGTGGTTTGCATCAGCACCTGGTGGGCCCCGGCTTTGTCATAATTAGTCTTCACATCTGTTAGCTCATGCGAGGCAGACAATACTATCCCCGTCTCAGCTGAATAACATGAGAACCAGAAGGGTGAGGTTACCCTGCTGATAAGTGTAGAAACTGGATGAAATCTTTTTCTTGAACTATCACAGACAGCTTAGATTTACCACTTCAACTCTGAATGAAATACAAAATAACAATTTTTTACATTCATAAAGTTCATCCCGTTCCATTTTCTCATTTGATGTTCTCAGCATGATAGGGGATGATTTGTCTCCATTTTACACATGAAGAAACTGGTGCTCAGAGAAGACAAGCTACTTGTCTAGGATCACATACCTAGTGAAAGGCAGGAGTCCAGGTGTAGAACCCAGGTCTCCTACTTCCTGGACTGGGTTTCTATTCATGTCTCAAAGTGGGACACTGTGCATCATTTTTCCTGGAAAATAGGAATCAGAACCCTCATCTGCAGAAAGGTGATGGGATATGATTTAGGTATTATGGACCCTCAAAGACTTACCTTTTCAGAACCACTTCTAGGAAAGCGCTTCAACAGTTAGCCTCTTTGATAGAAGGGTGAATAGCTGTCTAACCCTAGATTTGACTTTGAGCCCATAGTTGCCAAGCAATTTTAGGTAACTATGAGAAAGCAGTCCTAAAATCCTAAACCATCTTAACATTGAGGTCTTACTGTGTGCCAAACAATGTACTCAAATTTAGTGTTCATCGGAGGCTCCAAAACGTGATGTCTGTGAAAAATGATAAAGGACAGTGTTATACTCCAGTACTCAAGACACCCTCCACAAGCAGAGAATTCTGTGGCCTGGGCTGAGGAACTGATTTGGTTTGGGTAGAACTCAGTCATGAGAGGGAGTCTGCTTTGGATTCTGTGTACAGTGATTTGGTGCTGCTGCCTGGTTTTGGGCCATGGACTGGGTGTAGAAACATCAGGGTAAGATTCCCTTTATAGTAAAGATAAACACCAGCCACCAGTCTTTTGGTTATATATCAAGAAGGCCTGAAAAGTAGGATGCTTTTTCTGGATTGGTTTTATCAGTTTTGTCCCATCAGGAAGTACCTTGTCAGTAAGGGACTGCCTTTTAAAGTTCATTTGATATTGGACAATGTTCCTGGGCACCCAGAACCTGAATTCAACATGGTAGGCATCAAAATGGTCTAATTGCCCCCAAACACAATGTCTCTAATTCAGTTCCTAGATCAGGGTTCATAAGGACCTTTAAGCCTCATTATACACAGTGCTCTATGGAAGGGATTGTCAGTGCTACAGAAGAGAACCCTTAAAGACAGAGCATCATCTATTCTGTCTGGAAGGATTACACCATCGGAGATGCCATTGTTATTACAGAAAATGCCATGAAAGCCATCAAGTCTGAAACAATGCATTTATGCTGGAGAAAACTGTATCCAGATGCTGAGCATGACTTTACAGGATTTATGACAGAGCCAATCAAAAAAATCATAAAAGAGATTGTGGATATGGCAGAAAGGTGGGGGCAGACATGGTTTCCAGATGTGGATCTTGGAGAAATTCAAGAGCTAATAGACACCAAACCAGAGGAATCAACAGACGATGACTTGATTGAGATGAATGCTTCCAAACCAGTGCCAGATGATGAGAAAGAAGGCATAGAAAAAACAGTGCAGTGCCAGAAAACAAATTGACATTAGACAATCTGGCAGAAGTGTTCTGGTTATTCAGCTATTTTTGGTTTCTTGTATGATATGGACCATCTATGATTGGGCACTGAAACTAAAGCAAATGGCAGAAGAAGGATTGGTACCATATAGAATCACTTTTTGAGAAATGAAAAAGTAAAAAGACAGAAATTATAACCTATTTCCATAAAGTTACACCAAGTGTGCCTACCTCTCCTGCCTCCCCTTCCACCTTCTTCACCTCTTCCACCTCTGCCACCCCTAAGACAGCAAGACCAACCCTTCCTCTTCTTCCTCCTGCCCAGCCTACTAAACATGAAAATGATCCACATCCACCAAATGAAAAGTAAATATATGTCCTCTTTCTTAATGATTTTTTTAATAACATTTTCCTGTATATTATTTTATTGTAAAAATACAGTACATAATACATATAACACACACAAAAAAAATTCACCTTAAAAAAATTCCCAAGTAAAGGCTTTCATAGCCATTCTTTTCTGATATTCATAAGCTCTTTGGAAGAAAGGGGCTTCCCATGTTGTAGATGAGGAGTCTAAAGTTCCCAGAGAAGCAGTCTGCTGAGTGGCAGAGCCAAATTCTACCCCTGATTCTGATCCCCATGCCCAAGCTCAGCACTCATCAACCCCAGCTTCCTTGTAGAATTGGGCAAACACAAAATGAGAGATGAAACATGGGAGCAGATCCTTTGCAAACAAGCCTTTAACAAAGCATCAAGAAGCATTTCTGACATGTCCTGCTGGTTGAGCAGAGGGTCTCCTTTTAAAGTACTCTCTAAGCAAATATATCCCGGCTCTAGGATCTTGTGTCTAAGGCAGTCTCTTCCATCTTAGAATAGCTCCATTTGTTTAAGATTTTCCTTATCCAGAAAAAGCATAGGGCATCTAGACACAAGAAGCCTTAAAGACCATCTTGTTCAACAAAGAATTTCTAAAGAGGCTGAAGTCCAGAGAGTGGCATTGAGCTTGACTAAGGTCTCCTAATGAGAGCTACAACCCTGACTGGTACACAGGCCTCCTGAGTCCCTGCCCAGGGCTTTCTCTTTTGCTGCTGCTTGCTCCACTCAAACAGGTACCTGGGATCCAGCACTCTGGCAGTCCTTCTAAGCTCTAACTCTGGTTTTGCTGTTTTTCAGGTGAAACCTTTATCCTGGGGAATAGTCTATCCCGGTCCTTGGAACCACACTCAGATTCAATGGACTCTGCCTCGAATACCACCAACCTTGTCAGCACCTCCCAAAGGCACTGGCCCTTGCTTCCATCCTGTGGCCTCCCACCTAGCACTGCCTCAGCTGTGCGCAGGCTATGCTCCAGGGGTAAGCTTACTAGAATCCTGGCCCTCCTTCCCTCCCTCACTCTTTCTTTCACTTCCTTCCTGAGATCTAGGAGGCCAGAGAGGACCTAGCTCTGTTGCCCTCTGCCTGGTGGTGGGACTAGGGGCTGGACTTACTTTTGTGCCTGGCCTTACACCTGGGTAGGGTCATTGTAGCTCCGAGATTGGCTTGAGTATAACAGAAACTAAGAGCCAAAGACCTAGACCCATAAGGGTCAGGGAAGGATTCATTCATTCATTCATCCATTAACTATTTATTTGAACTCTTATCTGTATTTGGCATGGGGAAACAAAAATCAGTCACTTTTTGTCTTCGAGGTATTATAGGGAGACATACACTTAAACAGATAATTATAAAACAGTGTCTTGAGTGCAGTGACAGAGATATGCTGTGGGTAGTAGGAAAATTGCAAGAAGGAACACCTAACCCAAGCTTGGTATTCAAGGGACACTTTCTTGAGGAAGTGATGCCTTGCCTAAGACAGTATAAATGGCCATATCAGGGCTGGTAGAGGAGGGAGAGCTTTTCAGGAAGTGGGGGCAACATGAATAAGGACAAAATAATAAGAAATAGCACCAGTTATACCAGGAACTGCATGCAGTTTGGAATTGCTCAACCACAAAATGTAATACTGACACTCAAAGAGAAAAGCCTGGAAAGGTCAAGGCATATATTGTAGAAGATCTTAAATGGGCTTTTAATTAGAGGCAAAACAGGTTTGTGTGTGTATGATTTTTTTTTTTTGGTGTTTTTTTTTTTTTTTTTGATATGGAGTTTCGCTCTTGTTACCCAGGCTGGAGTGCAATGGTGTGATCTCAGCTCACCGCAACCTCCGCCTCCTGGGTTCAAGCAATTCTCCTGCCTCAGCCTCCTGAGTAGCTGGGACTACAGGCGTGCACCACCATGCCCAGCTAATTTTTGTATTTTTAGTAGAGACGGGGTTTCACCATGTTGACCAGGATGGTGTCGATCTCTTGACCTCGTGATCCACCCGCCTCAGCCTCCCAAAGTGCTGGGATTATAGGCGGAAGCCACGGCGCCCAGTCAGGTTTGTGTTTTGAATAGATTATTTATTACTTTGTTGAGCATGGATTTGAGGAGGGACAAGACTAAGAAACTTAAACAAGTTAGGAGGTTACTCGAGTGGAACAGGTCCAAAGTGACACAGGCCTGGGTTAGGGCAGAGACAGAGGTTTAGAGAAGAGAGAGTGGATTTGAAAACTGTTCACAGGGTAAATTTCATCAGACTTGAGGATTGTGAGGAAGAAGGGAATGAGGAATGCCTCCCAGGTTTCTCGATGTGGTGGCCGTATAGATGGTGGTGCCGTTAACAGAGAGGAAACCCACCATAGAAGAGAAGGAAGGTTGGGGAGCCCATGGTCATGTAGATGATATCTAACAGGCAGTGGCTATCAGATCCAATCCTCAGGGAAGAGTGCTGGGCTGACGTTAAATATTTAGGAGTCACCAGCATATAAACAGCAGTTGAAATTTTAGGGCGAATGATACTCACTTCTCAGAAGTATTGTAGTGAATGAAAATAACAGTTAACCAAAGATGAAGTCCTTGGAAACAACAAAGCTTAGTAGGGTGAGAACAGGAAAGGGAGCCCACCAAGGAGAAAGGAGTCTTCAAAGTGAGGGAAAACTTAGAAAATTCAAAGTGAGAAGAATTTGATATTGTGGTAGCCAGGAGTACAGAGAGTATTTGGAGAGCACAGCATAACAAAGTTCTGGCAAAAAAGGGACTGAGAAACATCTATTGGATTCCACCATTAGTGAGTAATTGGTGATCTTACAGTAGCCTTGGTGCTGTGGTGGAGGGGTGAAGGAAGATTGCACTGAGTAGGATATCAAGGGGACTTTGATGAGAAAAAAAGCTGGTGATGAGTAGGACTCTTAAGTCAAAGAAGATCTTTTAGAATGGGAGCCCTTCAAGCACATATATCAGCAGACAACTTGCACCTTCCAAAAAGCAGCAATTAAGAATATAGCAAAGAGGGAAAGTAAGGCCTTAGGAGTGGTAGGATCCAGGGCATAGGCAGAGGGATCTGTATTAAGCCAAAAGGAGGCACACTTTCTCTGAGAGAGGAGGTAAGATTGAGTGCGTCTTATCAGTGAATAGAAAAAGGGCTGATCAGGGAAGGGGTTAGGAGAACTGAGAGATTGGGGATTAGTCTGGGTTTTTTTTTTGTTTTTTTGTTTTTTTTGTTTTGAGATGTAATCTTGCTCTGTCCCCTCAGCCTCCCTAGTAGCTGGGACTACAGGTACCAGCCACCACACCCGGCTAATTTTTTATATTTTTAGTAAAGACGGGGTTTCACCATGTTAGCCAAGATGATCTCAATCTCCTGACCTCGTGATCTGCCCGCCTCAGCCTCCCAAAGTGCTGATATTACAGGCATGAGCCACCATGCCTGGCCAATACTGGACTAGTCTAAAAGAAGATGGAGAAAAATGGACCAAAGAAAAGGGGATGATTTGCAGGAAACATCAGGACCCAGCTATGCTGGGAGACCAGTTGGCCGGTTTGCAAAAGCTATGGTCTTCTGTGGTTCTTAGGAACCTAATAGATACGGGATGAGATAAGACAGCTTGAGAATTAAGGGGGTTTGTGCTGAGCTAGTAGAGCAAGAGCTGGGAGAAAGAGGGAGAGTATGTAAAGAAATCAGTAATCAAGAAGAGCAGTTTGAATCATCACCTATTAGATCTGGGAAGGCAGGGTGGGAAGAATGCAAGGCCAAATTAGGATAGGAAAAATGGAAAGTTTGACATGCCAAAGAACTTTGTGATATAATGGTTAGAGTGGACATAAGTCCCAAGAGAGCTAGGAGGATGCAAGGCTGGGGTCAGAGAATGGGATGCTTAAATTTCTTAAGTGGATTTGTTCCAAAGGATTGCAAGAACCAAGCAGTAGCACTAGCAGTAGGTACTTGGAGTAGAGTGGAGGTGAGAGTCACTGGAGGCATGGTAGCTGAATGGATTGCCTCCAAGGATTAGGGCAGGAGTTGGGGTGGAACAGTGGGTAGTGAGCTAAGTAACAAAAGCCTTCATTTACCAAGGGGTAGAAACCCAGATATCTGTGAATAACAGTGAGAAGGAAGAGCTGATGATTGGGTACATGTTTGGCCTCCAAATAACATGAGCTTTCATAGGACGATGGTCTAGAAGCAGCAGTGGGGAGCTAGGAGAATGTCACTTCCACACCCTGATTCCGGCCTCCAGCCCAGGGACACATGAGTGAGGTGTGAAAGAATAGGAAGACTCCATTAGCAAAGCCTGCAATGAAAAAAGTCACCTCAGCAGAGAGAGAGCTTTCAGGAAGGCTGAGTTGTGGGAAGAAGCCTGTGGTGCCGCTACCCCTACCCTAAATCCAGCAAGGCAGCAAAATGGAATCTAAAGGGATCTCAGGTAGAGGCAGAGCTGGGCATTGATTCTAGCCTCAGCTGCCTTGCCTTGAGATTTGGGTCAGTCATCTCACCTCTCAGGTCTTCCTCATATGCAGAATGTTCCTCATGTGCAAACTGGAGATGGTGACACCAACCTGGTCTTTCCACAGGAGTGTTAAAAGGATCAAATGAAAGAAGGGATATGGAATCATTTTGGAAACTAAATCGTTCCCCAGGTATGAGGGGAGTTACTGTTATTTTTATCTTCCCCAAGGCCCTGTTTCTGAGAAGAGTACTTTGTGATAGGCTGCCCTCCTGGCACTGGCCTCAAATGGTACTGTTGTCCCCTAGGCATCTCCACTCTTCTTGGAGACACACTATGAGTCTGTCTGCCAGGTCATTGCAAAAATCTCTTTACGGCCTGATGGTCTTCATAACGCTATGAAAAGATTCATTTGGCTAGCCCTAGAATTGTTTGTCTTAAAGAATTTGGATGTTGAGTCTGTTTCCTCTCTTACTGCATTAACCACGACGATTAGGAATGAGCTTGTTAGTTGGCCTCTTGTGGATGTGCCTCACCTGCGTTAGTCATGCTCAGACTGAGACAATCAGCCCTCCTTGAAGAGTAAGTGTCAGCCATACACATCGAGGGGTGGTAGGGAGAGCTTTGCCCTAGGCTGTCTGCAGAGGGAATAGGAAAAGACAGGGCAAGTCCTTCCCGTCTCTTTTCGCTGAGTCCCCTCCCCTCTGAACTGAAAATAGTATGATGCCTCCTTCAAAGGCTATTTTAAAGGTCAAATGAGTTGACAAAGGTGGGGGTTCTTTCTAATTTATAGAATATTGTTCATATATCAGGTCACCTTTTTACCACTACCACCCTGGTAGTTCATGCCACAGTGTTCTCTTGCCTGAATTATCATAATGGCCTCCTCTTTTTCTTTTTTTTTTTTTTAAACAGTGTCTCTCACTCTGTCACCCAGGCTGAAGTCCAGTGGCTCAGTCATGGCTCACTGTAGCCTCAACCTCCTGGGCTTAAGCAATCTTCCTCTCAAGCTACCTTCTGAGTAGCTGAGACTACAGGGGCACACCATCACACTCAGCTAATTTTTTGCAGAGACACCAAGTTTCGCCATGTTGCCTAGGCTGATCTCAAACTCCCGGGCTCAAGCGATCTGCCCACCTTGGCCTCCCAAAGTACTGGGATTACAGGCATGAGTCACTGCATCTGCCCTAATAGCCTCCTTTTTAACTGGTCTCCCTTGCTTCTATCCATGTGACCTAAAGTCTGTTATTAACATAAACAATGAGAGTGATCCTGCTCATTGCAGATTGGTTCATGTAACTCCTGTGCTCAAAACCTATCTGTTTCACTCAGAAAAGCCAGTGGTTTTCTGTGGCATACAAGGTCCTCTGTTATCTTCACTGCCACTTCCCTCCTCTTCTCCAACACACATATCCGTGCCTCTCAGTGTTATTTCATACCACTTTCTCCCTTATTCACTTTGTTCTGACACATTGGCCTTCCTGCTAAATCCTACACATGCTATTTGCTCTTCTGCCTCAAGGTCTTTGCTCAAATTTCACCATTTCAGAATGTCTCTCCTAACCACCATATAAATTAGCAACTTCCTACCACCTGCCCTCATGGAGTTTATATTCTAATGGGAATAGGCTAACAGACAAGCATATAAATGTATAGTATTATATATGTGGATCATCTTAGTCCATTAGGGCTGCTCTAACAAAGTACCATGAACTGGGCAGCTTATAAATAACAATTTAGTTCTCACGGTCTTAGAAACTGGGAAGTCCAAGATCAAAGCACCAGCAGATTTGGTGTCTAATGAGGACCTACTTCCTGGTTCACAGACAGCCACCTTCTCACTGTAACCTCACATAGCCAAAAGGGCGAGGGAGCTCTCTGCAGCCTGTTCTAATGAGAGTATTAAACTCATTCATGAGGGTTCTGCGCAAATGTCCCACCTCCGAATATATATCACCATGTGGGGTGGGGAGGGGTAGGATTTCAACATAGAATTTGGGGGGATGCATATTCAGTCAATAGCATGCATTTGTATATACTATCATATATATGTGTATATAATATCATGTATGTATGTATATATGATACCTAGCCTCTGATTAGAGGAATTAGCTAATGGTCCAAGAAGGACACATCCTTGCATATAGACTCTCTCCCAATATTTTCTCTCTGTTCTCTAGAGTCTCTCACTTGGTTCTTCTCTTAGCATCACAGTGTTTTTTGTTTGTTTGTGATGGAGTCTCGCTCTGTTGCCCAGGCTTGAGTACAATGGTACAATCTCAGCTCACTGCAACCTCCACCTCCTGGGTTCAAGCAATTCTCCTGCCTCAGTCTCCCAAGTAGTTGGGATTACAGGTGCCCACCACCACGCCCAGCTCATTTTTGTATTTTTAGTAGAGACAGAGTTTCACCATATTGGCCAGGCCGGTCTTGAACTCCTGACCTCGTGATCCGCCTGCCTCAGCCTCCCAAAGTGCTGGGATTACAGGTGTGAGCCACCGTGCCCGGCCCATAGTGGACTTTTAAGACAGGGAGAAGTGACTGGTTCACAAAGCCCCCTCCAACTTTCCGTCTACTAATACCTCCAAAAAGCCATAGGGATTTTTGTGACCTCTAATCAGCCTTTGTTGGCTCTAACATACTTTTCCCCTGGTCTGGTCAATGCCCGACTATAAGCTTGAAAAGACGATATGCTAGAATCTTTTCTCCAAAAGGCAGGGGTTGAGCTGGGCTGGGCTGGGTCAGGCCAGGCAAAGTATACTTTGACTTTGTAGACCTGGGACACAGAATGAAGGAAAATGGGAGGAGATTCTTCACCTTTGCAGAAGGGAGTTAAATCTTTGGCCCTTCTACTTTAACAGGTGTGTGGGAGGGTTGGGAGGTTGTTTGTTTATTATTTGTTTGTTTTTGAAACACGGTCTTACTCTGTCACCCAAACTGGAATGCAGTGGCATGATCATAGTTCACTGTTAACCTTGAACTCCTGGGATCAAGCCATTCTCCCACCTCAGCCTCCAGAGTAGCTGGGACTACTGTTGCACACCACGATACCCAGCTGGTTTTTTTACTTGTTTTGTAGAGACAGGGTCTCACAATATTGCCCAGGCTGGTCTCAAACTCCTGACCTTAAGCGATCCTCCTGCCTTGGCTGTGCAAAGTGCTGGGATTACAGGTGTGAGCCACTGCACCCAGTGTACAGGTGTGTGTTAGCTCTGCCACTTGGTAGTTTGTGACAAGGCACCTCTGGATGTTGTAGATACAGACATGAGCAAGGCAAGGACCCTGCCTCAGTAGAGACATAGTCTAGTTGGAGAGAAAGAAAAATATACAAGTAACTGTTATCTGTGATCATTCACTTACCTAGCAGACGTGTTTGAACAGTTACTGTGGCAGACCAGGTCCTTTACATGTCAGCAACGTAGCAAGGAACAAGAGAGCTTACATTGTATAGGGAGAAGACAGATAAAAAACATGAAATTATTTTAGGTAACATTATGTACTGTGGGGAAAGAAAAAAAAACTAGGGTAATTGGATTGAAAAGAACTGTGTAGGGAATTGAGTATTTTTACTAGGAGATCAGGGAAGGCCTCTCTATGGAATCAATATTTGAGGAAAGACCCAAATGATGAGAAGGAGTCAGGCATGAAAAGGTTTTGAAAAGAGCATTCCAGACAGAGGAAATTGCATGTCAAAGGATAAATGCTTGACTTATTCAGAAAGCAGAAAGAAGGCCAGTGAGTTTGAGGCACAGCTAAGGGGTAAGTTGCGAGCAAGGGTTGTGGAGTGAAATGAGGCCAAAGGTAGGAAGGCTCAGCTGATGGAGTACCTCATAGACCCTGACAAGCACGGGAAGGAGTTCAGATTTCACTTAATGTGCAAAGGGAGGCCACTGCATTGAGTTTTTAGAGGGGATTGACATGGTTCAATTACTGCTCTCTTTTTTTGTTTTGTTTTGTTTTGAGACAGAGTCTGGCTCTGTTGCCCAGGCTGGACTGCAGTGGTGCTGTCAGAGCTCACTGCAGCCTAGAACTCCAGGGCTCAAACGATCCTCCTGCCTCAGCCTTCTGAGTAGCTAGGACTACAAGGATGTGCCACCACACCAGCTAATTTTTAAAAAATTTTTTGTAGAGATGGAGATCTTGCTTTGTTGCCCAAGCTGGTCTTGAACTCTTGAGCTCAAGCAGCCTCCCACTTCAGCATCCCAAAGTGCTGGGATTATAGGCATGAACCACATGCCCAGCCCAATGATTGCTTTTTAAAGGTTCCTTTACTGCTTCATGGAGAATAGAGATTATTAGTGTGGTGTGATGAGGGGAAGTGGGTACAGAATGATCTGTAACCACGAAGAATATACTAAATTCTTTGTGAGACCATTTATTTTAGGATTAGACCAGAAAAGTTTCATAAAGGAACTGATTCTTGAAGCCAAGACCTGCTTTTGGTTAAGTTGGAGCTTGCCCAAAGAAAATTAAAAATTGAAGGGAGAGAAGAGGACAAATTCCAAGCAGAGAGAATAAAACATGTAAAAGATCTCTGACAGATGATGGTCAAAATACAGAGATCCCAAATCCCACAGGGGAAACAGGAGGAGTTATATCTGAATCAAAATTGAGATGAAAGCTCCAAGCAGAGCACTGAATTAACATTGAGATTCCTGGCAGCCAAAGCAAAAACTGTTTTCTGGCTAGGCGCGGTGGCTCATGCCTGTAATCCCAGCTTTGGGAGGCCAAGGCGAGCGGATCACTCGAGGTCAGGAGTTCGAGACTAGCCTGGCCAATGTGGTAAAACCCTGTCTCTACTAATAATAGAAAAATTCATGCATGCCTGTAATCCCAGCTACTCGGAAGGCTGAGGCAGGACAGTCACTTGAACCTCGGAGGCAGAAATTGCAGTGAGCTGAGATTGTGCCACTGCACTCCAGCCCCTGGGTGACAGAGCAGGACCATGTCTAAAAAAAAAACAGAACTGTTTTCTGCCTTAGTGTATCAGGCTATAATGAGGTCACCTATTCTCCAGGTCTTGGAAAAGAATACAGGGCATTTTTTGCCCACATGCCAAGGATTTGTGTCTAATCTTACCCGGCTACCAGTGTCTCTAGAATGGTCCCCCAGAGCCAAGGCAAAAACAGCCCCACTCACCAGGCCCCCCACAATGCCCAAATAGTCCTCTTACCGTGTTGGTACCACTGTCTCAGGTTTGGGCTCAATCATAGCTTCCATGCAAAATTTATTCTGGCCATTTCCAAAAATCAGATCTACCCTTTAAAAACAAAGATTTGATTTTCCCTTTGTGAGGAAATGCTTCCCTCCCTCGGCTAGCTCCAGTTCCTCGGCTAATGGTCCAGCACTGCTGTGGGCATCACCTAGAAGGCCACTGAGATGTGCCAAGGAGAGGGTGGGGACTTACAAACTAGTCCCCGCCCGTTATGATGGGTACCCTCCTGTCCTGCAGGGTCGGACCGATACCTGGAGAGCCGGGATGCCTCTCGACTGAGTGGCCGGGACCCCTCCTCATGGACAGTCGAGGACGTGATGCAGTTTGTCCGGGAAGCTGATCCTCAGCTTGGACCCCATGCTGACCTCTTTCGCAAACACGTAGGTGCCCCTGCCTGACCTCTCATCAGGAACATGTGTGGAGAGCCTCACCTGGCGGGGCAGTAGATGTTTGGGGAGGAGGGATGCTTAGAGACAAAGGGTGAGGATAGGTAGGCTTCAGCGTCACAGCAGGTGAACTGGACTCCATGTGGCTGGCACTTCCCAGGATGGCCTGTAATCAGAACCTGGGGTGGTCAGACCAACCAGGACTCTGATGGCACCTCCCCTCCACTTCTGCCCACCCTCCACCCCCCAGGAGATCGATGGCAAGGCCCTGCTACTGCTGCGCAGTGACATGATGATGAAGTACATGGGCCTGAAGCTGGGGCCTGCGCTCAAGCTCTCCTACCACATTGACCGGCTGAAACAGGGCAAGTTCTGAACCAGGAGAGGCAGCCTAGACAACCAAGTGGTCAGCAGGTGGGGGCAGTCTTCTAGGAATGAGGGGCATCAGCCCACCCCAGGCACTTCATTGGGGTTCCAGGGCACCTCAGGACTCCAAGAGGCTGTGTGGAGCCACCACTCCTAGCCACAGCTGCCATGATATGTCCTTCCATGAAGGATTAAAGAGGGGGAGTGTGGGGCCCAGGGCTGGCGCTGCTCTTCCCTCCCCTCAGTTCTGCCGGGGCTCCAAGGTCCCCTCTATTTATTTCTCAAGCCTGGCCGACCTGTCACCAGTTTAGACTGAATGCCTTCCAAGTGATGGAGGAAAAGGCCAACTCTGCCCTGGTCTTGGTGTGGCACCCCACCGCCCCACAGCTCCTACCTTCTCACCAGATTCCCCTGAATCCAAACCCATGGTGCAAACCTCTGCCTTTTTTAAAAAAAGATCTTATTGTTAATTTATTGTTTCTGGCACTTGGGCAAACCCTTTAGTTATTATTCCTCCCACACTAGACACTGGGTTTCAGGAGGAGGGAGACTGCCCTGGTCCCAGAGAGGCCGTCTCCAGATAGGTGTGGCCCGTCTTCAGAGGACACTATGCTAGGGCATTTTCTCTTTGAAGTGGAGAGACCCATAAGGCCTTGACCACATCACTCCATATGGGAAGGAGAAGGGTCCCTGTGCTCTTCTCTTCTCTTCATAGGGCCCTTTTGCAGCCCCAGGCATCATCTGTGAGAAGGGAGTCCCTGCCCATACTGCCCCCATCACAGCTCTTTGCCCTGGCCAGAACTGCAGTCGAAGATCAGGCTGGATGATCTTAGGCCAAGAAGGCCCTAAGGTGGATGGGAGGGCAGGTTTTCCAGGCTGGAGACAGTTCCACTCACTCTGCTGTCCATATGCTTCCTTGTAAGCAAGTCAGCAGCACAGCTACTCACGCTGCCATCTGGACTTATTTTATGTGAATCTGTTTATAAATAAAAACCAATATAGATACCATTGTCTTTTTAATCAATTAACAGCCAAATCACGATGCATTCATTGGCCCAGTCATTCCCCTTCTCTTGGTCTTAGTCTGCTCACATATAAAATGAGGTCGGGCTCATGCCTGTAATCCCAACACTTTGGAAGGCCAAGGCAGGAGGATCCCTTGAGCTCAGGAGTTTGAGACCAGCCTGAGGAACATGATGAAACCCCAGCTCTACAAAAAAAAAAATATATATATATATATATATATATATATTTATATTTATATTTATATATAAATTAGCCTGGCATGGTAGCACACACCTGTAGTCCCAGCTGCTTGCTGCTGCCCCACCGTTAGGAAACAAACAGTAACATCTTCAGAAAGGCTGCTCACAAGGAAGGCAGCTTCTCTATGCTATCAAACAGCTTCCTTAGTTGAAGCATCTAACTCTGGCCCTATCCTTACTGTCCCCAGTCGGGGCTTCCAGAAGCAGTGTGGGAAAGTGCTGCTGGCTTTCTGCAGAATGATGAGCACTGATCGGTCCTGCACTAATAAAGGCTGCGTGTCCCCCATGTCTTGTTTTCTCAAACAGCAGGTAACAACCTCATCTTTCTGAAGAGATAACTATGCCTGACCCATTTTTCAGGGCTTTTCTGGACAGCAGCCTCTGTCTGCAGCACAGAGAAGGGCCTGGCATCGGGGGGCCCTGGAGCCCACCATGTGCCTCCTGCTCCATCTTGGGAGCAGCTGGGCCTGTCAGCAAGCACTCAGTCCAGCCTGGGATTGGTGACTGAAGAGGGAGGTGGAAGCTTTAGGCAGCAGTGCTGAAAGAGGTGGCAACGGGTGCCCTGCATGGGCACCGGGGCCTGGAGAGACTAAAGAGGGAGGAAGTGTCTCCGGCTCTCAAATTCTGGAAGCTGTTGGAGGGAGGGAGTCCCATGGCCAGGCTGCATGGGGTGGGCCTCTGGGTCTGCTTCCAGTGTGTGGTGGGGCCCACAGGGAGCTGAGAAGGAGTTTTCCTGTCTGATTTCCCACACCTAGCCTGCCTGTGGCTGGCCAAGAAGGCATTGTTGAGCCTCATGAGATCACAGAGATAGCTCTGCAGGCCCCGCCCACTTCCTATAACCCTGGTTCTGGCTGTCGCTGTGCCAAGCCTCCAAGTGCCCTGAGAGCTATCGGCCAGGGGTCGGGGTGCTGGGGGAGCTCAGGGCAGGCACCTCCCATGCTCCCACCGGAGCCACCAGGACATGAAGCTCATAGGCCTCTCCACTCCTCCTTGTCCTGTTTGACCTGAATGCCCCCAGGCTGACTGCCTCAAGGATTCCATCTGAGAAGATGCAGGCTGGGTGTGTGGGGAGCAGTAGAGGGGCTGGTGTTAAACATATGTGCACAGCTCAGGTCAGAGGCTCCCTGGACTTGGGGCAGGGGGTGCCGGGGTCACAACTCTAACCCTCATTCCGCCCCTCCTCACTTCTGCTCTCTGAACCAAACATGGAAGACTCAGTCTAGACTAGGAGTTCTTAGGGTCTAGGAGTCCCCTTAAGTGATAGGTGTATATGCAAAGGCCATTAGGTTTATATGCAAAGGCCATTTTTCTGAGAGGCCATAGCCTTCTTTCATCAGTGTGTCAAAAATCATGAGAACCTCTGCTCTGAAAGCCTCTGCCCCAGCGCTACCTAGTGTGAGCCCCCGGTGGCCTCACATTGGCTTTTAGAGCAGGCAGAGAAGCCACCACCAGTCCTCAGAATCCTGGATGAAGGCCTCTTCTCCAGGAGGACCTGTTTAAAGGTTTTCTCTGGTGCCTGGAGGCAGGAGTGACCTTCTGTTGGGCAGGAAACCCTGAGGGCACCTAGGAGGCCCCTAGCCTGTGGGTCAGGGAGGAAAGATAGGACCCCTGGCGCCACTCAAATGCTGGAGCTCTCAGAGACCTGAGTTCTGGTCCCTTCTGCCACTCTGGGCAGTTCCCCTCAGGCTCCCCACAGGCCCTGTGTCTGGCTCAGTCCGCCTGACTCCGCTTTCCCATCTTAGGCCTCTCGCAGGTGGGCAGGCCCTTTCCTGCTTGCCCTCTGCCCTCCCACTCTCTCTGGCCCTGCCCAGCCTCTGCCAGTCTGTGTGCCTCCCAGGAGCTGGGATACTCCCTGAGTCCTCTGGGAGCCCCTAAGCCACACGAGAACCCAGACCCTGGGAGGAGCAGCCAGCAGTGAGGAATCCTGGAATCCCTTCCCAGGGAGCGCCTTCCCATGACCTCCAGGAAGAGATCAGTGCAAACACAGGTGTCAGCGTCCCTGCTGGAGTACTGGGATGAGGAGTCCCTGCCAGAGCTCCCTGCAGAGCCGTCCCTGACGGAGTACTCTGACCTCGAAGAGGCTCCCTCGGCACACACTCTCTATGTGGGCCATCTGAACCCCCAGTTCTCAGTGCCGGTGCTTGCCTGCCTGCTGCGAGATGCCCTGGAGCAGCTGGAGCTGCCAGTGGCACGGGAGCATATCGAGGTGGTGAGGCGGCCAAGGAAGGCCTATGCACTGGTGCAGGTGACCATCCGCAAGGACACCCTGGCCTCCCTCCCCTGGCGCCTGCGGACAGCCCTGGAGGAGCACCTAATCCTCAAGGAGCTGGCAGCTCGTGGAAAGGAGCTGCTATTGAGTGAGGCTCAAGGGCCCTTCAGCCACAGAGACGTAAGTGGGACTTTTCCCAAGCAAGCTCCAAAGCCTCACCCCCAGGGAGAGACCCCGGGTGGGAGTGGCCTGCAGAGTGGGGGCAGAGGGGTATCTCTGAGGAAGTAGGGACAAATCTGCAGACTTGGGGGCTGCTATTCAAATGACCATGGCTTGTGGCTGGTACTGCCAGCTTTCTCCCAAAAAGAGGCTGACGTCAGTTTGCCTCCAGCCTGATGCTTGTGTGAAGAAAGGCCATGGGGTGGCCTCCTCCTTGGGTCCTTTTGCATTCCAGCCTCTGGGCCTGGGAGACCCTAGAAGACACAGGGGCCCTGGTTTTCTCCTTGGCCCACCTCACTGGCTCAGTTGACAAACATGAACACCCCCTCTGTGCCAGGACTAAGGCAGGGATGAAAGACCCAGCCAGACCCCTAAGGAGACTTCCATCTGTGGGCAGAGCCGTACAGCCACCCACAGAGCTGCGAGGTAGCTGCGCTCAGAGCTGTGAGAGGACATAGGAAGGTACACCCTGCTCTCTGGGGACAGATTCACAGGGGAAGTGAAATCCAGGCTGGGACTTAGGGAGTTGGACAGGTACCTGAGGAGGAGGACATTCCAGGCAAGGGACACAGAACATGCAGAGGGAACCTGGGGGCTTGGAGTGTCGTGTCTGCAGAAGGGCGAGGCATTTGGTGTCCCTGGAGCTCCTGCTAAAGGCTGCAGGGGGTGCTACAGAAGAAAGTTGGGCCGGAAAGTAGGACAGGGCCAGGTCACCAAGGCTATAGTCCAAAGCAAGGCTAAAGAGCTGGCTTTACTGGGACATAGGAAGTTAGGGTAGGTCCCTCCATGAGACAGTGATCTTGGGTTTTTTTTTGCTTTTGGTGTGAAAACTATTGCAGAACTGAAAGGCTCTGTGGCTTACATTTCAACTCAATTTCATATTTGTATGAAGTTTTTTTTTTTTGAGACGGAGTCCTGCTCTATTGTCAGGCTGGAGTGCAGTGGTGCGATCTTGGCTCACTGCAACCTCTGCCTCCCAGGTTCAAGCGATTCTCCTGCCTCAGCCTCCCGAGTAGCTGGGACTACAGGTATGCACCATCATGCCCGGCTAGTTTTCTGTATTTTAGTAGAGACGGGGTTACACCATGTTGGCCAGGATGGTCTCGATCGCCTGACCTCATGATCCACCCACCTCAGGCCTCCCAAAGTGCTGGGATTACAGGCACGAGCCATTGCACCTGGCCAGTTTATCCTGTTTCTAAGACTGATAAATTCATCTTCTCTGGGGAGCTGCAGGGTTGGTAGTGAAGTTTCCTGGTCTCTTCACCCCAGCCCATGCTCATGAAGTAACGATCTGCCTAGCAGTTAGCATCACTAAGGCGGGTCGACAGGAAAGGGTGAGCGTGGAAGAAGGGAGGTGAGGCTGGGGCTGGCTGGGGAAGCCCAGACTAGAAATGGCCCTGAGAAGGCTCACAACAAGCCCTGGGGCAGAGCAGAAACCACAAAAAGGGACTCAGGAGGCACAGAAGAAAGTGGAGATTAGGGTAGACTTGTCAATGGCCCAGAAAGTAGTGGGCAAAAGTTTGAGATCAGGAAGTGGGTGGGGTGTCTGGGAGTCCGTCTCCATTCAGGGTCCTGCAGCTCTGTCACAGGGTGCTGAGGTATCTGTTAGAATGATCTGGCTCTGGGCCTCAGGGGCCTATCATCTGCAACCCAAGTAAGAAAAAAATGGGCCCACACGTGTCCCAGCACCCAGCCCTGGGAAGCAGAAATCTTTTCCCCACCAGGCATCCCACAGCTCACCTGGGAAGAGCCCAGCACGGCGGGGGAAGGAGTGCCGGCTGGAACCCTCGATCCAGCGGGGTTTCCCACCTCGGCTGCAGGAAGGTGGGCAGAACTGGGCCACTCGGCCTGGCGAGGGACATCAGGATGGCCGTGAGAGTCGGGCTGCAGCAGGGGCCTGACTGGGGGTTCTTGCAGTGCTTCTCAAGGTCAGGGCTCCCATTTTCTTTCTGGACCCATACACTTATTCTTGACTCCCACCCAGGAGGAGGAAGACAGTGGCCTGAACCCCGGCCCCAGCCCTAACCCAGGCTCTGGTGTTCCGCTGCCTGCCTGGCCTACACACAAGCTGCCTGATAGGCCCCAGGCCCGGCAGCATCAGAGCTGCCAGACCCGGCCCAGTGGCGTCTGCTCCGACAGTGCCATTGTGCACCAGGAGATCGTGGGCAAGGAGCAGCTCTTCCAGGGTGCCTTCCTGGGCAGTGAGACCCGCAACATGGAGTTCAAGCGGGGCAGCGGCGAGTACCTAAGCCTGGCCTTCAAGCACCATGTGCGGCGCTACGTGTGCGCCTTCCTCAACAGCGAGGGCGGCAGCCTGCTTGTGGGAGTAGAGGACAGCGGCCTGGTGCAGGGCATCCGCTGCGGCCACCGCGATGAGGACCGCACGCGGCTGCTGGTGGACTCCATCCTGCAGGGCTTCAAGCCCCAGGTCTTTCCCGACGCCTACACCCTCACCTTTATCCCTGTGATCAGTACCTCGGAGACCAGCATCCCCCTCAAGGTGAGCCTGCAGGACAAGAGGGCCTCCGGGCCTGTCATCTGTCATCACTCAAGACGATGGCCTGTGCTCCTCTGCCAGGCAGTGTTGGGGCAGGGACGGGACTGGGGGCCACAGGAGAAGAGGCTGGGGATGCCCCCGTGCCAGCCCTGCCAGGCTGCCTTAAGGAAACAGTGAGCAATGCTGAGTGGCCTGGCAGGATGGGGACTGCCAACCATGAGGGGCGGTGCCTCCAGAGCTGATGTTGCCCCTACCAAGGTGATCCGCCTGACCGTGCACACCCCCAAGGCCCAGAGCGAGCCGCAGCTCTACCAGACAGACCAGGGGGAGGTGTTTCTGCGGCGTGATGGGAGCATCCAGGGCCCAATGTCCGTCAGCGCCATCCAGGAGTGGTACAGGCAGGTATGGAAACTGAGGCCAGTGGGCAGGGCAGGGTGGGGCGGAGCTGACCCCAGGCCCCTTCAGCCACCCACTGAGCAACCCAGGGCAAGCCGCCATGGTTCCCTGGGCCCTGCATCACCTGGTTTAACCCGAGGGGTTAGAATAACATCACATCCCATCCTGTCCTCCACGGTTAGGTGGCTGGTGGGGAGGAAGAGGCCCATTCCATCTCCTTTTAAAAATCGATGCAGTAACTTCCTTTCACGGGTGCCTGAAACCCCTTAACTTCTACTTGGGCAGTTAATGCACTCGATCTTGAGTGGCTGAGGGAACAGGGAGGTTGGAATGTTGAGAAGTCAAGAAAACCCCAAGGACTATTCACTGCATTTTAGGGGAGGCCCTAAAGAAAAGGGGCGGAGGGGTGCTGGACACAGTCCCAAGGAAGAGCTTTTTCAAGAGGGAAGCAGGGGAGAGCGGAGGACAAAGGGCTGACAGCGAAGTGGGACATGGCCTGCCAGCATGGAGGAGGTCCCCTTCCAGGGTCAGTAGCCAGCAGCTTCCCTCAGACTGATGTGGTCAAAGGTGGCAGGCCGAGAGGCCTGACTTCCCCTCTAGCTGAGAAGGCTCCCAGGCTCCCCGGGCTTCCTCCCTCAGTTTGGCCCCAGATGGAGGATGGACAGGCCTGAGACCATGCTGGTTTGGCCATGTGCTTCTCCCATGTCCCCTCAGAGGTGGCTGGTGGAGCTGGGCAAGCTAGAGGAGAAGGTGAAGGCGCTGATGATGGAAAAGGAGCAGCTCCAGGAGCAGCTGCAGCAGCGCGGGCCGGTGTCCTGCACCTGCTGTGTCCTGTGAGGGCCTGGGGAGCGGCAGGACGGCGCTGCTCTCTCCACGCAAGATGCAGGGGTTTCCCATTTGAGCCTAAGGCCGACCAATAAAGCCCACGCAGGCCGCTGAGAAGTGGACAGGGGCTTCTTCAACATGGCACATGAGCAGGCGCCCATGAGGCTTCAACCCTGACAGACCCCAGTCTGTGTAGCTAAGAAATTGCTCTCAGCCCTGTCCCCAAGCAACCTTACTTTCAGAAAGAAGGTGCTCCCCTAGGGCTGAGCTATAAGAGATTGTCCCTCTCCCAAAAACACTCATTTGGCCCAGGTTGAGGTCTGTGACTCCAGTTGGCTAGACAGTGCCAGAGAGAAATCAGTCGTCTCAGGAAAGCCCCTCACAAATGGCGAGGCATATTTGGTTGACTGTGGTTATAGGGCAAGAGGCCGCCGTGCAGCCCCCACCCCTGACTTGCTGGAACTTGTGACTGTCAAAGCTCCATAATAAATTACATGCACCTGGGACAAGAATGGTTCTTTCTAGGACACTTGGTCAGCTGGTCAGATGCTGCAGAGTCATGAGTCCCATGCCCAGCCCACCTCTGTCCAGGAGGCAGAGGACAGACGTTCGAGGGCAGGACACCCAGCCCCTCAGGCTCCAGGCCAGCTCTGTCTTAAAGACCAGGTGCCGTGGGGCAAAGTGCTGTGCCTCTGTGCTTCAGTTCTTCATCTGTAGGACAGTGACAATGGCTAGGGGCAGGGAAATTTTGTCACCATCAGGCCAGTATCCTGTGTCTACAGCAGCTGTGGCACAGAGCCACACCTCACACTAACGGTTTCAGTTCCTTTCCAAGACCCCTCTGGCCCAGTAAGGCCATTAGCTTAAAAAAAAAAACAAAAACAAAAACAAAAAAACAGACCCCTCTGGACACTGGAGGCTTCCTGCCTCTGGCCGTTTCTTCTGCTGTCTCCACCAGCCAAATCAGACTGTAAAGCCAGAGTCTGATCACACTCATGCCGTGCCTGCGCCCACAGCCCTCCAAATTCTCCACTTCAAGAGGAAAGCCCAAGTGATGGCCTACATGGTTCTCCACGACCTAGCCCACCTGACCTCAATGTCTTCCGCCCCTGCACAAGCCACTTCAGCCACGCCTACGACGTGCACTCCTGCCTCAAGGCCTCTGCACTAGAAAGCTATTTCCGTTCGTCTCCACCTTCAAGTCCATGCTGTTTTCCCACCCACCCTATTTTAAAGCTGCCGCCCTCCCAGCACTGCCACTCTCCTGCTTGCTTCCATCCTTTTTCTCCATATATGAACTGCCACACTCTAGCTTATATTTGGTGTTCCCCCCACTGAATACCTTCTCTGGGGGACCGTTTGGGCATGGCTGGCATGTAGACACCCAACAAATACCTGCTGATGAGACAATTAAGGCTATTCCTAAATTTGGATTCTGAGCCACCAGAAAATTGCCAGACCTTGTTGAAGAGGGCATTTCACAGGACTGGTGTCCCATGGAACGCACTTCAGTTGATCCCCTAAAACTGAGGCCCCTGGCCACATCCACAGAGCAGACACAGATGAGAACTTTGTAACCCCAGCCCCTCCATTCAGCAGCCAGGTGACATCTCCTGGGCCATTACAAGTGCTCTGAGACCTGCTTTTACCACTTAGCAAACATGCAACCCCTGCCTCAGCTGCCATCCATGCTGGTTATGAAGACCAATGGGATTATGGGTGCCTGCATCATGGCAGGTTACCAAACTCCTGCTACTTACCCACTGAGCTGCTCGAAAACTACGCAAATGTGTTAAGAAGGTGGAGGAGTGGCATTTCTGAGCACCTTCGATGGTCCAGGTACCATGCTAAATACTAGTCCAGGCATCACAATCCTCAGAAATGTTTTCTGGGGAAAAACAACAGATTTCTATGAAGGCAGGGTGAAGTCAGGCTTCAGCCCCGCTGCTCCAGACTGCTAAGAACCTGCCCAGATCCCCTGGACTAAGGGAAGTTTACAGGAAGGCCACAGGAGGAATGTGGCCAGCTTTCCACCCCACCTCCGGGCCCTTGTCAGTAAACACTGGGCACAGGGTACCCTCCTGTAAATCCAGCTTCAGCCCTATCCTATCTGCTATAGCCAGGGTGGCAGGGCTGCTTAGGCTCTGCCAGCCCTGGAAAGCCATTTGTGATCTTTTTTCAGAAACCTTACATATGTGGCCAGCACTTGACAGCTGATCAGCCAAAGTGATCTTAAAGAGGAGGAACATGACTACTAGCAGGCTTTTTCATGCCACCCACATATCCAACCATTGTGGGAAGCCATGATGTCACCAATGGGCATGTCAGACCCTCACTATAGGGAATGTTTAAAAACAAAAACAAAAAAACCACTACTGACCAGGTGCAATGGCTCATGCCTGTAATCCCCACACTTTGGGAGGCCAAGGTGGGAGGATTGCTTGAGGCCAGGAGTTCAACTCTAGCCTGGCCAACATGGCAAGACCTTGTCTGCATAAAAAAAAATTAATTAATTAGGTGGGCATGGTGGGGTGCACCTGTAGTCCCAGCTACTTGGGAGGCTGAGGCAGGAGGATCTTGTGAGCCCAGGAGGTTGAGACTGCACTGAGCCATGTTTGTGCTACTGCAATCCAACCTGGGCAACAGTGTGAGATCCTGACTCAAAAAAAAAAACAAAAAAAACAAAAAAAAACAATTAAATAAAATTTAAAATGAAGGCTATCTGCTGGGACCACCAGGTGGGAAGAGGGGTTAGAATTATGCTCAATCAGCCACATTCAAAGCACCATAACAAGCAGTTGTGCTGCTGAAGAGTCTGGCCCACTTCTCCCTAGCTGTGCATATGGGGTACTCACGTCCAGTGCCTGGCAGAGGAAAGGACCGCCTTCCTAAACCATGCTTATCCCTCCCCCTTTTCAGTCATGCAGCAGCATACTAAGCACCTCCACCTTTTCATCTCGCTCTACATGCTGAGAACCTATATTTGAAGCTTCATGAAAAATTCTGGTTCCTATGGAAAAGAAAGCCTCATTTCTTAGTTTTTAAACAAGCTCTCAGGTTGTCTGCTGACTCAAGACTGCAGACACTGACAAGTCAGGTGACTGCACACAGGCACGCCCAGCACCATGCTCAAGACGCTTCCCAACTGGCCAATGACATAAAGAGAATGAGAAGAAAAGCGTGTCTCTTGTTCAGTATTATTTATTTCTTAAGTTAAGAGTACACATTGAGTCCAGCGAGAATACAGTGGCATACAGCTGTGCCTATCGTTAGGTCACATTAAGAAAATGACTTCATACTGCCCTTTCCACTGCGATAACACCATCCTGGAAGAAAAACGTACCCTCCAGTCAAAGCTGTCTGTCTATGAGAGGGTTTTAGAGGAAGCTTCCCCAAAAGATTCTTTGTCCTTCTCAAGTGATCCCTTGACGCAAGGAGTGTTTCCCAGCCCCAGAAATAGCAAGCGCAGCCAGAGGCATGGGGATTTCAACATCACACCTCAGACACAGACATCTTGGTGTTTCATGTGACACCAAACTGACCCTCTCTTTTGGAAGACGGGGACCAGCCACAGTTGGCACTGAGAATCACCCCAACTCAGGGCAGTATAGAGATTTTGTCTCTGGTTTCATAGCTTAATGGCAAGCAACACCCTTAGGTTCCCAGCACCAAGTGTTCGAATCCTAGCTAAAATCCTCTCTCCATGCTCAGTAAGTCCAGGTGGCACACTTTATAACGGTCTAGGCATCCAAGGGAAAGCAACAGGCAACACACTAGCATCTACAATGACACGAGGTAGTCGAGAAACAGGTGACTGATGGGGCACTCTGCAGCCCCACCATCAGTTCCCATCCCGACGTTCTGCTGCATCTCAAGAACTGCAAGGAGAGTGTCACAAAACAGGCAGACAGCACAGAGGAGCCAGTACACATGATGGGACATGCAAGTGACAAGTTTCCCAAAGACCTTTCACCATAATAAAATAATAAAAACATAATTTAAATTAAGTGTCAAAAGCCAAGTGTAACATCAGAGCTGTAAACTCTACCCAAGTTTGAACGGTCTCTTGAAGTATCATCCCTGTTGAAAAGAAAAAAAAAAATGAATTACATGATGTATGTTAAAGTAGAAAAGTTAGAATTTCTAATCAGCTGCCATGGGAAACTAAGCCTGTTTTTCATGGCAGAACAATAGAAGGAGCCTAATATGAATAATTAGAAGCTAAATTTATAATTCCTACAGAATCAGACATTTTCAACACCTCACAAATCGACTTCTACATCCACCCCAATACAAGCAATCCTTATCCACAGCACCCGGCCTCAACAGTGCCACTAACAGGCAATTCTCTACTTGCGAGGCAGTCAGAAATTCCATATGACTAACCCAATAGCTACCTCCTTCACTGTTAACATTTCTTTTTATATCAGTTCCTTAGACTATGAAACAGCCTATAGCAAACTCCCTGGTCAGGGATTAATGAGTCCATCTGTGTTAAATGCTTACCTAGCACACAGGCCCGCCTCCTGATACTAACTTCTCATGCCTACCCACCAACTACTTAGGTTATCACAGGACAGGGGGCCAACCAACCAAGGCAGGAGGGGAAACAGCTGTGATCAGCAGGTCAGACCGGCGCTGGCCCAGCTCCAGAGGCCCACTGGTGATTAACACATAGCGTGCAGGATTCAGGAGGTCCCCTTGCCCAGGCCTCAGGGCAGGAGCAGTGGGACCACATCCCCTGGTTCTCCTTCCAGACCCCAGATTTCTGACGGACATCCCTTCATTTGATACCTCACCAGCAGAATGCATACTTCTGCCAACACAATCCACGCAGTTATCTTTTTTTTGAGACAGTCTCATTGTCACCCAGGCTGGAAGTGCAGTGGCGCAATCTCGGCTCACTGCAACCTCCACCTCCCGGGTTCAAGTGATTCTCCTGGCTCAGCCACCTGAGTAGCTGGGATTACAGGTGTGTGCCACCACACACAGCTAATTTTTGTAGAGACGGAGTTTTATCATGTTAGCCAGGATGGTCTCGATCTCCTGATCTCGTGATCTGCCTGCCTCGGCCTCCCAAAGTGCTGGGATTACAGGCGTGAGCCACTGTGCCCAGCCCAATGCAGTTATCTTAAAGGGTATTTACGATTCGTGGCAGTGCCCACCAGTTATTGCACTTTATGAACCTCAAACCCTATCACTAAAGACAAACATTCGACGTCCGTTTGACAATTGTTCTGAATGTGGAAGGAATTCCAGAATAAGCAGCAATCAACAGAAACTGTTCTCTAAGCAGTGTCAGCTTTAAAGTACTTCCTGATGAAAACCTGAGGCTCTGCAGAAATGACAAATGCCATTGTCATACCTGTCCCTTTAAGATCTCCAAATTTATAACTACATCAAACAGTAGGGTCTAAGAATTCAGACCCCCCAGAACTGGTCAGATTGGCACCAGAATGTAGTAATCAGTAATGAGACAACTGACCAGTGACCGTGTCTCCCCAGGCTGTAGTCCCCAGGGCAGGACTGGGAGGTGCACTGCAACCTGGAGGAAGGACTGCCCATGTGATACCCACACTGACCTCACCACTTTTTTTCTTCTCTCTCAACCTATGGATTATATTCAAGACCCCATCACTTTCACTCTCTGGCAGATAAAAATTTTCAGCCCTAAACTTTCAAGATATTCTTGCAATTGCAGTGCGTTATCACCATTTTTTTTTAAACTAAAACTTTAAAATACCACTTACGCTACAAGATCAGTCATGATTTATTGACGGAAACTTCAGATCAGTAATTTCAGAGTCAGGGGAGCTGCTTCCACTTCTGTCACTATAGGTGTCCCTGTAGAATTCAGATGGTTTATTCATCGTCTCCCACCAAAAGCTCACTTTCCATCCCTATTTTTGTAGCCACGGTTCCTACAGGAACACTTGTCTGCACACGGCAGAAATCAGACAGACCGTTTGCTACATAATATATTTAGCAAGAAGCTGCAGAAGGATTTCCTTCTTCTAGCTATGAAAGATAAACATTCCATTTATACTTCAGTCACATATCCTACCACCAACTCTTAGTACTGGTTCTGGATAAAGGTCACAATGGGGCATAAACCTACTCGGGTTGTGGCTTACTTCCCGGGAAAACTAGTTCTCCTTAACATGGGCCAGAGGGTCCTATGCCAAGCGTGATCCAGTCAGCACCACCAGAGCTCAGATGCTACAGAAAGGGGGACCTGGCCAATATGCCGGAGAAGCTCTGGGAAAGGAGAGGAACTTTTGCCCCAGGACTTGTGACTTTTTTTTCTTATGACTGATGTGTTACTGTAATCAATCAGTGACCATCTAAAGGACTAGAGAAGACGAATGGATTACTGAAGCAAAGAGTGTGCCTACCTGGGCGAGAGCCTGCAGCCTTTCTGGAGGTAATGTGGGAGTCGCCCCACAGACGCCAGAAGGAGGCCAAAGTATGGTGGGGAGGGCTTGATAGGTCTGGACAGGAACTCAGGGTGGTACTGAACCCCAACAAAAAAGGGATGATCTGAAACAGATTCAAAAGAAAACAGCCTCATCGTGAAGGTTATGCACAAAGTGTATAAGAACAAAATCTAGTTAAATGTTTCATGTTTCCAAAGCCCTAAAATAATCTGAAAATGACTTTCTCATTTGAATCTAGGTAAAGGTAACCTCAAAGCATGCATGATCTGACATCCTCTCTCCAGCACTGCTTGTGCTGTCCTCTTCTAGCTGAAGGCCTCCATCCAGGGTCCCACCCAAGACCCTGGCTCCTAGGACTCCTGTAGACTGAGTCATGCGGTTCAGGTGAGGGCTGAAGCGGCTTTAGTACCAAGTCCAAGCATTTTGGAGGAGGAGAAACTGCAGCCAGACGTTAAATGGCTCCCTGAGGAAGGCCATGGACCAGAAATAACTTTCCAGGGTCCAGACCTCTCATTTATCAAGATTCCTTCCCTCACCAGTCCTCAGTGCTGCTTCCTAATTCTGTTAGGTCAGGAGCAACAAGATCACATGTTTATAGTTTCCCATATGCCAAGAAAACTTTACTAAGTTTTCCATTAAATACAACTGCCCGAGTAATCACCTTCCAACTCCACAATTTCCATTCTCTCTCCTTCGACATCTTGGCCAACAAACTTCAGGCCTTGTTCTTCCAAACACTTTTTCAAGACTGGATTCACCTGTTGAGGCATGAAAAATAATTCTGCTGGTCTGTCAGCTCACTAGCTTTCCAGAGTACCGAGAACAAGCTGGAATCCTTACCTCAAATCGGTGGCGGTGCCTCTCTTCCAAGTAGTCTGCGTCTCCATACAGTTTCCCTGGCAAGGCAAACCGGCTGGATGTAGAGAATTCTGATCTCACAGGATGATGCATTACAAAGGCATCCTGCTTCCCGCTTTACTTTTCATCATCTATGTAGCCAGGTCTTTAGAGGGCTATTTCTATGACTCTGCTAAGGTCACCTGCTCTTAACAGCACAGTTTAGACTAATTCTTGGGCTTCTGACTCTTTCTGACAACACTAAAGAAAACCGTAACAGAAACAGACTCTCACTACCCCTTCAAACACATGACTGCAAAGTATGGGCACTTTGCTGCTAGAAAACTGCCTTGGAAAACAAATCAGGATGTACGAAACGGCAAGGCCCTGGGAACGTGGGGGACGGGAGGCATTTTAAGAACTACAGAGATGACCTCTGATGACCGGGCAGTCATCAAAAGTCATCAGCCCCCGGTGGCTGCATGTGAACAAGCAGGGCATTTGCGAATGGGCTGCTTTACTGATTCATTTCATGGGTGCCTAAAGATCCCCACACCCACAGAACATTAGAGTTGAGAAGAGAAAGATCCCACACTCAAGTGACGCCAACTATGCTGCCCCAGAACACGGGGAGAGACACGAGCGCACTTCTGCTAATACAGTAAAGGGGGAATTTTCCCAGTAGACAAGAAAGAAATCTGTGTAACAGTCATTTTCTTAAATATTTTCCTCCCAAAATTACCCTAAACCTTCAGCACCTATTAGTACTTTGTTAGAACAGAATCTGTTTAGGCTGAATCATATGAAATTGCCATTTTTGTGTGACAAAAATTGCCAAACATCAGTAATTTATATGGTTGGTCTTAATAAGAAAGTAAACCATAAGGATGAATGTAACCTCACTGCCTCCTTCTGCGGAGGCGCCCATGCCTAGGAGTCTGACTGCACTGCCAGTGGCCTTTCTAAGACCTACATTGTTTCTTTGGCTATTACAGTGCATCCTAAAAGGGCATCAATAAGAGAGGAAAGAAAGAACTTCAAAAGCAAGAACGAAACCAAAAAAAAAAGCCAGCCTGGTTCCTCAAAGCCATGGCACCACCCTAAGACACGTGTCCTGGGCGCACAGAGCCAAAGGCTGGGTCAGCGCGAGGCAGCTCTTACTCATGACTGAGTTCTTGGTCTGGAACAGGGTTCTCCTCTTGCCCAGCCTCATGGTTCCGCCCATCTGCCCTGGGTTGTGTTCTGGCATGTCTATGACCTGGAGATGTTCAGAAAACAGACACCAACTACAGAACTCTGCTTCTGTCAGGAAAGAAACCTCCTTGGCTGGGCTGAGTGGAAAAGGCTTGTGAGTAGGCTCTAATTCTCCAGGCCGTTCTTGTGAGACATTTTGTCACAGGAGAAAATGCCTCCCAGTTGAGATCTGCAACCTCAGTTGGGTGGAGGCTCCGTCCTTCAGCCTGTCCTCCTGATCTGCATGCAGGACCACAGCAGCCCCTCCCCAGGCAAGTCCCACCCCAGCACTGTGGACGGTAAGCATCGCATCCTCAGAAAAACTGATACAGCTGCACAGACATGGACTGGATATGTCATAACATGTCTGTTGCCCCAGCTAGCCTGATGACAGCTCCAAGGCAAGGGATGCAGGCCTAGCACCCCACAGCTTAGCAAGCATCTGCGGACCGGGTGGGCCATAAACTGATGGCCCAGTCCACCTCTCAGCCCAGTGTTCCCAGGCACCTTCTGACCTCCAGGCTCTCCTCTGTGCCCTGCTCCTTCCCGCCCCAAAGCCCCATGCTTCAAAACATTTGCTGGTCCACTCCTGAAGCCTTAGTATCAGCAAAGTTCAATTTCAGATCAACAAACACATACTGACGCTAAGTGATGTGAGATCAAGAACCTTGTCCATCTCATTTAGAACGGTGTCCTCGGTGACAAGGGCAGTCCCAGCACAAAGTAGGCATCCACATTTATTGAATGCTAAAAACGTAAATAAGTGCCCTTCCGTCCTGGGCTGGGAATTCCAAGGTAAATAAAGGCATCGTCTCTCTGCCATGTGCCTAACAGTGAGGGCTGAGAATGCCACACGCCCTCAGCATGAGAGCTAACGTGAGATACGCCAGCCTGGAGGAGCTTTGGATGCAGTTAAGCCATGAATTAACATATAATATACACATGAAA
This sequence comes from Cacajao melanocephalus, assembly GCA_963573385.1. NCBI lineage: Eukaryota > Metazoa > Chordata > Mammalia > Primates > Pitheciidae > Cacajao > Cacajao melanocephalus. The sequence goes on along the minus strand of CAUYLG010017857.1, from coordinate 26,883 downwards.
GTGGTGAGAACAGTGGCTGGCACAGAGTAAGTACATATGCCAGGGTCTCATATTAGTATCTATGCCACGTTCTAGGAGTTGACGGGAGCAGAGATGAAGAATAATTTTAATCAGGAATCCCCTCTGGTTGCCTGGGCTGGTATCTGTCTTAAAAGCTTTCCGTGGTCAATTGGAAAGATTAGGGAGGAATTACATAATGAAAAAGAAAAGGTTTTCCTATCTGGTAGGTCTGAGTGCCCAAGACCTCAGGGTTCTTTGAGATGGACTCAAGCGGTCTCACTTCCTGTCTCTAATCATCAATCATGTTCACAAACACCTTTTCACACCTTTCTAAGCCCTGTGGAGGTTCAAACACTTGACTCACCACGGGATGACTGGTCTTAGGGTCAAACTCTGTAGAATTGGCATCTGAAATACCAAAATACTTATTACAAAAATAGTTACAAACAAAAGTGATTGTTCAATAGATTCACTGCTAAGCTCTAAACGCTATTTCCCCCCTCAGTTTAAAATCAGTGATTAGAACAAAAAGTAAAGACAGCATCCCCCTGACCTCACCCCCAGACAAGATCTCACTCTGTTGTCCAGGCTGGAGTGCAGTGGTGCGATCATAGCCCACTGCAGCCTTGAACTCCCGGGTTCAAGCAATCCTCTAGCCTTAGCCTCCCAAGTAGGTCAAACTACCACACACAGCTAATTTTTTTTTTTTTTTTTTTTGTAGAGACAGAGGCTATATTGCCTAGGCTAGTCTCAAACACTTGGGCTCAATCAATCCTCCTGCCTTGGCCTCCCAAAGTACTGGAATTACAGGTACAAGCCACCAGGCTGGCAATAAATACAGCATTTTTAAGACATAAAATACTCATCACATACACACAGGTGAATTTTTTTTTCCATTAAGTCTATAACTCTCTGGAAAGTCAATCAGTACAAAATGGGGAAATCAAAACTAATGGCATAACCTAGTAATTTTTAATTAAATACTACATCTTTATAACAGTTTTTTTTTTTTTTTTTGAGTTTCGTTCTTGTTGCCCAGGCTGGAGTGCAATGACATGATCTCAGCTTACCGTAACCTCCTGGGTTCAAGCGATTCTCCTGCCACAGCCTCCTGAGTAGCTGGGATTACAGGCATGTGCCACCACGCCCGGCTAATTTTGTATTTTTAGTAGAGACGGGTTTCTCCATGTTGGTCAGGCTGGTCTTAAACTCCCAACCTCAGGTAATCTACCCACCTCAGCCTCCCCCAGTGCTGGGATTACAGGTGTGAGCCATAGTGCCCCGCCTATGACTGTTCATTCATATGTGTGTGTGTGTGTGTGTGTGTGTGTATTTTTTTTTTTTTTTGAGACAGTCTCACTCTGTTACCCAGGCTGGAGTGCAGTGGCATAATTTTGGCTCACTGCAACCTACACCTCAGGAATTCAAGGGATTCTCATGTCTTGGCCTCCCAACTAGCTGGGATTATTACAGGCACACACCAATAAACCTGGGTTAATTTTTGTATTTTTAGTAGAGACAGAGTTTCTCCATGTTGGCCAGGCTGGTCGAACTCCTGGCCTCAAGTGATCAACCCACCTCAGACTCCCAAAGTGCTGGGATTACAGGAGTGAGCCACCATGCCCGGCCAAGTTTGTATATTAATGTTTCAGACACTGTCTCTCAAAGATGAATACTATTTCTTCTATAATTCTTTCACCTTCAGCAGCTAATACACTGCCCTTGTCAACTGTCTTGCTCAATACCTCAATCAGTCAGAAATTAACTGATTTCAACTCAACCCTTCTATCCTTCATTGAACTGACCATCTAACCAAAGCAAAACCACCAAAGACCAAAAGGCAAAGGACCAAGTTCCTGGTACCGAGTCTGGTTCAATGTGAATGCTGGGCACTGTTCCCCTCGTGGCCTGAACCAGGGTCCACTCTCAACTGAAGTGTAAGCTCATCACCAAGGCACCTACCCATCTGGGAACCTGAGTGAGAGGCATGGGTCTGGGGCTCTGAAGGATCCAGGGAGCCCAGAAAGCCAGCTCTGGGTGGTGGGTGATAAGACAGTGCCTGCCAGGACTCAGAAGCCAGCACGCAAGAGGATGCTACCTATCAAACTGAGCCACACCCCCAGGTCACTGTGAAGCAGGGAAAGTGAATGACACCAGCCCTAACCACATGCTGGCCACCGAAGAGTCACCTGTACTTTATAAAGTCAAACTGTATTTACATTCCTTCAGGTTACTTTATTTTCCATGTAATTTACAAGGTCTTTCTGAAAATCTAGTATTTGTCGGGTAGGCTACAGTGACTAAATGGGCTGTGGTGGACTATGCCATCGGTGGCCCCAATACAGCATGCTCAGTCCTCACACGTGTTCCCCTCCCCCACCGACTCGGGGCTTGGCCACGTGACTTGCTTTGGCCAATGGGACAACAGCAGGCCTGATAAGTGCCTGAACAGTAGGCCTGTCATTTGGGAAGCCAGCTGCTCACCATGTGTGAGGAAGCTTGGGCTGGAATAATGAATGATGAGCCACTACATGCAGAGACCATCTTGATGTCCCTGCTGGGCTGGTGCACAGCTGAATGCAAGGCAGGAGCATGCGATCTCAGATACTGAGCCAACCCACGGAATACTGAAAGATGAGAAGTCACTGCTATTGGGAGCCATGAGCTTTAGGGGGGTCTGTCACACAGTAATACACAGCTAGGCAAAGAGCTGATATTATCTGAGCACTTCCTATTTTCCAGGCACTGCTAGAGACTGTTACATTATTTCCCTTAATTCTTATAACCATGTGAAGTATGTACCATCATTACTCCCATCTAACAGAAAAAACAGAGGCCCATAAACGCTAAGTAATTTGCTTAAAATCACCTACAAGTGATAAAGTCGGAATCTGAGCCCAGGTTCAGCAGCTACAGAGCCCAGGTTCATAATAATAACTGCCCAAAGCGTCACTTAGGACAAGGACTTCTCTGCAGGCACCAGCTTCAGGATGGTGGCCATGCTGATCAAAGTGACAGAATCTCAAGAACAGGAAATGCAGGGGCAGAAGGCAAAGGAGGGAGTCTGGCTGTACTTCCTCTTTCCTGCGTGGAGGAGCTGCACTGTTACTCAGGAAGCAAGGCAGCCTCCTTACCACACGCCATGAGGCGCTTGGAACCCACGCCTTCCCCTCTCCATAGCTCCTGATCATTCAGGCAGCAACAGGCCTCATATCCTCCAGAAGTACGCAAGTGGGAACTGAATGAGGGTCTTAATGCACACTTACCTTCCCATCCCAGCACGTTTCTTGAGAATTCAACCACTGCCAACTGCATTCCCAAGCAAACGCCTTCCAGTGGGGGGAAAAACAACGCTCCATTAAAAAGGTAACTCCTACTTTTCCCAACAGGCTCTGCAATGTCCTTTGTGCCCTTTATTCACAAAATTATAATCGCAAACTCCTAACTTCCTGCTACGAGCAAGTACCCTCTGCTGTTACACTTTACTTGTATTAGATTTCAAAAACTGCGTATTAAGGTACATGAAAATTCTAGATTTGCAAAGTCATCTGATTTTAGAAGTAAACAATATTCTATTCGCTACATTTTTCCCCCCAAGACAGGGTCTTGCTGTTGCCCAGTATGGAGTGCAGTGGAGCGATCTTGGCTCACTATAGCCTTGAATTTCTGGGATCCAGCATCCTCTTGCCTTAGCCTCTACAAGTGTTCAGTTTACAGGCGTGAACCACCGCGCCTAGCCTCAGTACTTTAAAATTCAAGTTTTCTTATCCTGTCCCATTAAGTGTTTATTTACAATTGACCAAGCTGAAAATTACTAAAATGTACAGCACCAGGAGGCATCCAAAATCATTTTGCCCAATTACAGTCAGCTGTTGTGCCAAGTGAGGCGGATATAAAACTCAACCTTACATGTACTGCAAACAGCTGGGTTCATTAAATGGCCAGAATTTCCTAATTCACAGTTCATTCTCTCAAAATTCCATGACATCTACATGTAGCTCATAAGCATAAATAAGCTTTCCATTTTAAAAGACTGGAATCATCTCCAAAGAGAAACACGAAGGCTTCTACTTGGGCTCCTATCCACAAAGATAGCAATTTTCAGTAATCCCCCAACTTTGTTTATAGGCTCCCACGTGGCACCTTTCCCCACTCTTTCCTACTCTGAGGAAAGGCTGCACTGCAGAGCTCCTTACCCAAAAAAGGCTTTTTCTGATTCCGAGCCCAGGAAATTGCTTGGATTTTTCCTTCTGTTCCTCGAACACCAAATCCTCCTGGAACCAGCACTCCACTGCACAAAAGAATAAACCACAAGGCAACTCCCCTTTTCTACCAGTCCAGCTTGCAATAACCGCCTAAAGAGTCATTACCAAGACACTGAGGCCGTGAAATTACTCCATACATTGTGCTATTGAGACAATGAATTGTACGTAAACACTATGAACTTAGAAACTGCATACAAAACTATGGGCTTTTCTTAGTAACATAAGAACATGCTTATTGCAAGTGAAAAAGATGTTATACATAACTGCAGTACTGTCACTGCACTATCTTTGGTACTGAGTTGTTCATAATTTTTTTTTCCTGAGACAGGGTTTCACACTGTCACCCAGGCTGGAATGCACTGGTGTGATCACAGCTTACTATAGCCCTGACCTCCCAAGGAGCTGGGACCACAGGCATGTGCCGCCATACCCAACTAGTTCTGTTGTTTTTGTTGAAGAAACAGGGTCTCCCTATGTTGCCTGGGCTGGTCTTGAACTTTTGGGCTCAAGCAAGTCTCCTGCCTCAGCCTCCCAAAGTATTGGGATTACAGGCATGAGCCACTGTGCCTAGCCCATAATTTTAAATATATATATATTAATATAAACAATTTATTTTACCTACTGGCTTAAAATGCTCCCAAGTAAGAAGGAGGCCTTTCTTCATCAGCTCTGTGTGCCATACTGACCAAGAGACTCGGAAGTAGGTATACACCTCCATAACATTCAACTGTTCTAGTGAACCAGAAATTCTTGCTTATGTTTTACTATTATAGATAACAGCTGCCAAAACAATTTGAGACTCTACTGATGGGTACTTATCAAATGTTCTGGATGAAAAATAGTTAAATAAGCCTCATCAATAGAAGCCTATAGTAAACATCATCAACAAAATTAGAACAGATTTTCAGATCCAATGATACTGCTAAGCTGCATTTTTTAAGGATTAAATCAGACAGCATGTAGTCTTTTCAATAATTAAAACATATTTTAACAAGTCGATTACCTACTACTGGCACATGAAAGCAGACAACTTTTTTCATTAAAACAAACCAAAAAAACCCTGGAAACCCAAGGCAGTGAACTCTACTTACTGAGCACTACAGAGCTTCTGCCAAGCTTCATGGTAGCGCACGGGGTCTTCTCGCGAGGTATTGGGCTCCAAGTCCGTAGAATCTATATACTGGATGTTATTCAGACAAGGGAGGAAAGAAGCAGGCTCATGACTCCAGGCTGTGCCTTAATTTTTCAATAATATTATTAATGTTCTTTCTTAATTCTGGCTTGAATCATCTTATTTAATAACTTAATTTTTTTTTTTAATATGAGGTTTTAAAGTACAACAGTTTACTTCAAAATCATTAAACTACCAAATCTCTCTCTCTCTCTCTCTGTGCTCTATTTTGTTCAGGATCTGGTCTCAGCTAAGCCTCTGCAGCAGGCTTTAGAGGGCTTTCTGTTCAATGACACTCTCCCCAACCCATTTTCCGCCTAGCTTTTGTGGGTTTTTTTCTTTTCTTTCTACCATATTGAAGCATAATACACATAAAATAAAATAATACAAGCATTCTAAGTGCATACTTTGAAGAGTTTTGTCAAACATACACATGAAGGTGTGACCAGCACCCCGATCAAGATATAGAACTTAAGTTAACGAGCTGGGCACGGTGGCTCACACCGTGGTAGATCACTTGAGGTCAGGAGTTGAAGACTAGTCTGATAAAGATGGTGAAACCCTGTCTCTACTAAAAATTAAAAAAAAAAAAAAAATTTAGCCAGGTGTGGTGGTATACACCTGTAGTCCCAGCTACCCGGGAGGCTGAGCGGGAGAACTGCTTGAACCCAGAAGGTGGAGGTTACAGTGAGCCGGGATCGTGCCACTGCACTCCAGCCTGGGTGACAGAGCCAGACTCCGTCTCAGAAAAAAAATTAAATTAAATTAAAAAAAAAAAAAAGAACGTAAGTTACTATCTTCCTAGAATGTATTCCCCTCTACCTCCTACCCCAAACAAGCTCAGATCCAATTTCTATCATCACAGATTTGTTTTGCCTCTTACAGAACCTCACATAAATGGAGCCAAATAGTATGTAACTTTTTGTGTCTGGCCTCTTTTGCTTAGTATGTTTGAGGTTCATCCATGTTGCTGTATTTATCAATGGTTTGTTCCTTTTCTTTTTTAGCTTTTTTTTTGCAGAGACGGGGTCTCACTATGTTCACCAGTCTGGTCTCGAACTACTGGCCTCAGGCGATCCTCCCATAGCAGAGCCTTCCAAAGTGTTGCGATTATGGGCATGAGCCACAGTGTTCAGCCTGGTTTGTTCCTTTTCATTGCTGAGTGGTTTTCTACTACATAAATAAACGTAAGTTTATCCATTAACAAGTTGTAAATATTTGGGTTGTTTCCAGATTTCAGCTATTAGGAATAATTTGTCCATTTGAATAAAAATCTTTTTTTGTGGACATGTTTTCAAGTCTCTCAAGTGAATACCTGGGAGTGGACTTACTGGATCACGCGTCTACCTTGAAAAGAAACCACCAGACTGTTTTCTAGCATGGTGGTGCCATTTTACACCCCTAGCAGCAAGGTATGAGCTCTGCATCCTCTCTAACACTCCAGCGAGTATGCGTCCCTATCTCAGTGTGACTTCATGTGTATTGATTTCTCTGACAATTAGAAGTGTTGAGCACCTTTTCATGTTTATCAACTGCATCTTCTTTTGGAAGTGTCTGTTCAAATCTTTTGCCCACTTTTAAAATTAAGGTATCATCATTTTTCTACAATCTCCTACCTAAACCCTGCAGTTACTTCCCGGGACCTTAGGGTAAGACCGAGATTCGGCCCAGTTTATGGAATTGTGAGCAGGCCCTCACCAGCCTGTCTCCAGACAGCCTCCAACTCACAATTTCCATCCACAGAGTTCCCAACTGCTCCACATCTCCAAGCCCTTGGACGTGCTCTACCTACTCTAACAGGAATGCCCCTCCCAAGCCTCCTCCATCCTACTCAACCCACCCTGGGGTCCCTCCATGGGGAAGTTTGTCTTCCTCATTTGTCTACCACGACAGGTTCACCCTCTCCTATATGTGCCCCCTTCCTACCTAAGAGACTCAATATTCCTTAAATGCAGAAACTGTTGCCTTTTCATCTATCTCTTAGCCTTTGCCACCTAACAAACACATGGCAGCCACAGACTAACTCCAAGTGGATAAAATACATGAATGATGGAAAGAACTAGCAAATGATAAGTCTGGGCTGTGTCATGGGATTTAAATTCTTAAAACACATACAACAGGCCATTCTGCAGGAACCTGTCCAGCAGCACAAAGCAAACTAAATTCTCATGCTGAGGAACACCTGGGAAGTAGAAAGCAAACCCCAGTATGGCGACAGCTACATGGGGCTGGGTCAACAACCTCAGCACTGAGCCCCAACTTCACCTCTGGCCTTCATCTGCTCCTGAAAAGCTCCAGCTGATGGGCTGGGAAGAAAAGGAATGAAGAGGACAGGCAGAAGGGAGGGTTTTCGAGGACAGCTGACATAGCACTTACCATATGCCAGGCATAGTTCTCAGGACTTTGTATTCATGAACTTCTTACAACAACCCTAGGAGGAAGGCACTATCACCATCCCTTTTTAAAGATGTAGAAACTGAGGCACAAAGAGGGTTAAGTAAGTTGTCTAGGTCTCACCACTTATAAATGACAGAGCCAGAATCTGAGCCTGGGTCACCTGGCTCAGGCATCCATGCTCTTAATCATGAGACTCTATTGCCACTCATAGACAAGCAGGGCCATGCCCCGTCATTCCACTGGCCCAGCTGCTGCCCACCATGGGACAGACCAGAATACAGTAACTACCACTTACTGAATGCCCCCCACATCCCAGAGAAACCTCACAGCTCTATGAGGTGAATACTGTCATTCCTGTTCCACAGTCAGTGAGAAGCACAGGTTAGGAAAAGGCAGCCCAAGTGCCAACAAAGTCTCCAAGAGCCTCCAGCTGTCAACTGTGCAGCATGCCCATGGCCCACCAGCGGCCCCCATTTCCATAGCACATTTTATTTGGTTACCTGACAGTCACAGCCAAGCACTCAGTCTCTCTCACCCTCTACTCTAGTCATCTCTCCTCTTCATTAATTCCTGAAAATGCTCTACTGTCTTCTCAAAGCCAGGAAGCAACCACACATCTTTTTAATCCCTAAAAAGTAATTCCTTAAAAAGTAATTCTGAGCTCCAAAATCAGAAAGCAGATATAACACAGCACCTATGAGAATATAGATTGCTTCTCTGCTCATGGGTCCGCTGTACCTATGCCACCCTCCTTACCTTGATTTCCAATTTGTGGTTGATGGCCAGCGCAGAATGCTCCAGAGCCTTAATGACAGAGGCATAGGAGTCTGAGAACTTCGTGTATTTGCCCACAAGGGCAATAGAGCAGGTCTCCAGCAAGCGATCGTATCTATCAAACAAACGTCAAGAAACACCCAGTTACTCAGAAGGTACACACTATCGTGAGACCAAAATAGCTATTTCAAGAGAAAAAAAAACATGTCTGGCCAGGAGTAGTGGCTCATGCTCATGCCCATAATCCACCACTTTGGGAAGCTGAGCCTAGGATTTGGCGGTTACGGTGAGCTGCACCACTGCACTACAGCCTAGGCAACAGTTTGAGACCCTGCCTCAGAAAAACCCCACAAAAACAAAAAACAAAATCATATCTGGGAAGAACGTAACAGGAATGGCTATTATCTGAGTTCTGTGGACGGACCAGTACAGAGGAAGCAATTTTCAGACCAAAATGGCAGGGTTTGTAAAGAAAGTAAGTTTTTTGTTTTTGTTTTGAAACATACAAAGAGACAGTTTCAAAATCTCACACAAATTTGCCTACAGAAAATTTTTTTCATACCAAAGGACAAAAATATTCACAGACATTAACAGACAATTCACTAGAATTAATGTTATGAAGGCAAGTGTCAAATAAATTATGGGACATTAACAAAATAGAAAAGTCCACAATCATTAAAAGTTTTCATTGTAAAATATAGTAACAGAGCAAAATGCTTATAATGTTTTATGAAAAAAGCTGATAAAACTATGCCATCCTGGTAGCTACATGTAAGCAAAGACTGGAGGAAAAATGTCAAAATGAAAAACAATTATCACAGAGCAATGGAATGAGTATGCCCTCTCCAAATGCTTCTAAAGTCATCATATTGATCTTGCAACTACAATAAGGCCTGCCCATTGCTCTAAGACATGAAGTGAAGATCTCTGAAGGGATGTGACAGCATCACTGAGCCTTAAAAGGATGTCGTGGAGTGAGCAGCAACATATCCCCTTTCTAATGTGATCCCTTTCTGCTGTGGGGTGAGACACACATTCCCAAACATAGCTCAGATCTCTGGGGTGGTGCCCAGGAATGCTCCAGCCATGGTCAGCCACTCGTGTGGGCTTTGGGTATGTACACTCACCCGCTGCCACCAGGACGCCTGTCTGCACTGATCTAGTTGGTAAGAGACAAGCGTGTTAAGACACAACCCAAACTCAGTGTCTAGAGGCCCAGCACCTGGCCTGGCCCCATCAGAACCTCCTCATCTGTGCCATAGCTACGTAACAGCTAAGATCCTTTCTGAACCTCCCTTACTACAAAGGCCCTTCTAATGAGTGGATAGATGGCAGAAGTGCAAAGTGCTAGGGCTAGTGTCAGCTTCCCCAGCCTACAAAAGAGAGAAAGAAGGCTAGCACTCCCAGCTCCTCATTGCAGGCAAACCTGTCAGCCATCTCTTTCCATTTCATCAGCATTTTTCTTGACTGCCTCTCAATAGGAAGGTCAAGTCTTCGAAGAAAATAATCTACAACGCCTTGCTCCTCTAACAACAAGGGGACTCGGTAGATGGATGAGACATCGTGGACACAGATCACCTGTTTAGAAAAAAGCAAGTTATTAAATAAAAGCAAAAACCTACCAGGCTCACAGCCTCCTATTAGCTATGGGTCCTTGTGAAAATATTATGTATTTGAAAACAGAAAAAAGTGAGACATTGACCACCACCTGTGGAGGTTTGGCCTGCAGACCCTGACTCAATGACTGATGAATAAATGCACTCTTACAACATTACAGTGATTTAAGCGGGACAGGGATGGTCACTGGCTGCTTTCAGAGGGCGAAATGCAACCAACTGACCAAGACTCCCTCTCCATGGTTATATTTTTTTAGTAAAAAATGTCATAACAGAGGTTTTAAGTTAGCACACTTGTGGGTAATTAACATGGTTAAAAGGGTGGTTATAGGAATGATAAAAGCTTTAGGTTCCAGGCCCAGAGTAAACACTATTAACACGTAATTACCCTTTGATTTCCCCGAGAGGACCATCCAGCACAAAGTTTCCATGAGTAAACGGAGCAGAGACAAAGGGATGTGGGGTAAACAGACTTAAACTGGGAAAGCCTCTTATTGTATTGTCCCTATCTTCCCCTAACTGAATGGACTGACTGCCTTCACCCTGTCCCAATAAAACTTTTCGGCCTTCCAAAAGGTTTGAGACTAATCTATAACTTTTCCTAATATTTCTTTAATACTTTGCCAGCTACCCCAAGTGAATCTCAACAAAAAAGGACAATTTTCTAGAAAAAGATAAATTACTAAAATAGACTCAAGAATAGAACAGAAAAATAGTGGCCAATCTATTAAGAACATGGATGCCAAAGTCCTTTAAAAAAAATTCATGGCTGAGCAAGGTGGCTTATGCTAACACTTTAGGAGGCCAAGGCAGGAAGATTGTTCAAGCTCAAAAGTTCGAGATCAGCCTGGGCAACATAGTGAAACACTGTCTCTACAATAAAATACAAAATTTAGCCAGGCATGGAGGCATGTGCCTGTAGTCTCAGCTACTTGATGGGTGGCTGAGGTGGAAGAATCACTTGAGCCTGGGAGGAACGAAGCTATAGTGAACTGAAATTGTGCTACTGTGCTCCAGCCTGGGTGAGAGTGAGACTCTGTCTCAAAAAAAAAAAAAAAAAAAAAAAAAAAACCAAAAACAGAAAAGCAAATAAAAAACAAAACAAAAAAAAAAACACCAAAAAATTTAGCTGGGTGCGGTAGCATATGTGCCCATGGTCCCACCTACTCAGGAGGCTAAGGTGAGAGGATCACTTGAGCCTAGGAGGTAGAGGTTGCAGTGAGCCAAGATTGCGTCACTGCACTCCAGCCTGGGCAACAGAGCCAGAACCTGTCTCAAAAAACAAAAACAAAAAATCATGATCCAAACCACAAATATAGTTTTAAAAAATCATGTCCACAAACCCATGAATGGCTTAACTAAGAACAGTGGTTCTCAAACTCAGCTGCATATTGAAATCATTCAGAGCTTATAAAAGGTCCAAAGCCCATAATGCACCCTAGATCACTTGAATTGGGATCTGTGGAGGGAGGAGGCAGGCATCAGCATTTTTAAAGCTCCCCAGGTGATTCCAATGTGCAGTCAAGTTTGAGAACTATTGCGTTAGAAAATTTAACAGTGGAATTCACCACATAAATAGAAAATAGATTAAGGAGGAAAAAAATTACCTCAACAGATGCAGACTTGATAAAAATTAAAAACCAAATTCATAATAAAAATTATTGGTAAATTAAGATTAGAGAAAATGTGGCAATATAAAAACACACAGTAAGCATCACATTGATCAGTATCAATGCATACTATTTGGAGTCCAGAACAAGGCCGGAATGGCCACTTTCAGTACTTCTATTCAATGATGTACTTAAGATATTAGCCTTTACCACTAGATAAGAAAAAAAAAAATAAACTAGAATACAAACAACAGTTGCCACAATGCATACAATATCACTGCTTACTCATAAAAACCAAAAGAATTTACAGGTAAACCATCAGTACTACAGAATTTTAGGAAGGTTGCTAGGCTATAGATGAACAGAAGTCAGCAGGGTTTCCTATACATGGACCATATCTAATCAGAAAATGTAATTTTAATAAATTCATGGTAGTAACAAAATTATGAATAGCTACAAATAAATCTAAACAACTTATGAAGATTAGTAAATCTATAAAGTACCTTTATTTTTATAAACTATAGAATAGTGTCCACGGATAGTCTTTTCAACAATGGGGCTGAGTGAGACAAGTAGATATCCACATCCACGTGCAAAAATTTCAACTCTTACCTCATACTACACACAAAAATTAACCTAGAATGGATCATAGAAGACCTAAAACTAAACATTTACAAGAAAATCTTCATGACCTTGGTTAAGCAAGGAGTTCTTAGATACAACAGTGAAAGCACAATCCATAAAAGAAAAAAACAAATAGGACTTCATCAAAATTTACAAGTGTCTGTGCTTCAAAAGACATTATTAAGAAAATGAAAGCCACGTATGGTTGCTCACACCTGTAATCCCAGCATTTTGGGAGGCCGAGATGGGTGGATCACCTGAGGTCAGGAGTTCACAACCAGCCTGGCCAACTGGCAAGACCCCATCTCTACTAAAAATACAAAAATTAGCCGGGCATCGTGGTGGGCACCTGTAGTCCCAGCTATTCAGGAGGCTGAGGCAGTAGAATCGCTTGAACCCAAGAGGCAGAGGTTGCAGGGAGCTGAGACCCACACCACTGCACTCCAGTCTGGGTAACAGAGCAAGACTCTATCTCAAAAAAAAAAAAAAAAAAAAAAAGAAAGAAAATAAAAGACAAGGCATAAACTGGGAGAGAATATGTGCAAATCACATACCCGATAAAAGACTTGTTTTCAGACTATATCAAGTCAATTCAGTAAGATAAACATTCCGATTTAAAAAATAAGCAAGGCTGGGCATGCCAGCTCATGCCTGTAAGCCCAGCATTTGGGGAGGTTGAAGCAAAACTGCCTGAGCCCAAAGAGTTCAAGACCAACCTGGACAACATAGCAAGACCTCATCTCTACAAAAGATGAAATAGCTGGGCATGGTGCCTTCCACCTATGGTCCTAGCTACTCAGGAGGCTGAGTCAGGAGGGCTGCTTAAGCTCAGACTGCAGTAAGCTATGACAACACCACTGTACTCTAGCCAGGGCAACAGAGCGAGACTTTGTCTCTTAAAAGAAAAAGAAAAAGGCAAGGCGGGATGCGGTGGCTCACACCTGTAATCCTAGCACTTTGGGAAGCCTTGACAGGTGGATCACCTGAGGTCAGGAGTTCGAGACCAACCTGGCCAACATGGCAAAACCCCATCTCCACTAAAAATAGAAAAATTAGCTTGGTGTGGTGGCAGGCACCTATAATCCCAGCTACGCAGGAGGTTGAGGCAGGAGAATCACTTTCAAGTGATCTCCTGGGGATGGAGGTTGCAGTGAGCCGAGATTGCTCCACTTCACTCCAGCCTGGGTGAAAGAGTGAAAACTCTATCTCAAAAAAAAAAAAAAAAAAAAAAAGGCAAAAAATATGAAACTTTAATATGGAATAATTGTTAAATTTTAATAGCCAAATAGCCAATAATTTTAAGGCCAGGCATGGTGGCTCATGCCTGTAATCCCAGCACTTTGGGAGGCTGAGGTCACCTAAGGTCAGGAGTTTGACGCCAGGCTGGCCAAGACAGCAAAACCCCATCTCTACTAAAAATACAAAATTAGCTGGGCATGGTGGTGCACGCCTATAATCCAAGCTACGCGGGAAGCTGAGGCAGGAAAACCACTTGAACCTGGGAAACGGGGGTCGCAGTGAGCCGAGATCACACCACTGCACTCCAGCCTGGGTGACAGAGCGAGACTCCGTCTCAATTAAAACAACAACAACAAAAAAAACTGAACAATTTTAATGACAACCTATTCTGCTACAGCATTGAATTTCCTTCACTTGTTAGGGCAGAAATATCTAAAACCTGGCCAAAGCTATAAGCTGAATCTAACACCACTAGAATTTCCATACTAAGCACCACACTTAAGATACATTACAAGTTCCAATTTTGGATTTCCTGCACCATAAGTACAGTAACAAAAACACTAATTATCTATGTGACAGGCTGCAACACCTTAGACACCAGGCACCAAAAACATAAGTTGAATGAGGTGGCCCTTGCCCTCCAGAAGCTCAGAGTCTGTGAGGAGAGATACAGACAGACAGACAGACAGACAGACAGACACACACACACACACACACACACGCACATACACACACCAGAAAGATGGGCCCACCAGCAACATACAGGAGACACCACACAGGAGCCCAAAGAAGGACGCAGTTAACCCTGAGGGCCAAGGGCCAGGAGGTTTGGCAGTTAAAGCTTCTCAGACAACACCATGTCTTCGGTAGACCCTGAAGGATGAAAGTGAGTAGGAGACTGCCAGGCCAACAGCAAGAGAGGTACACGGGTTCTTAACAGAAATTAGCCAGTGCAAAAGTGCAATCATAGGAAGAGTGAGGGGTACTAGGGGAACAGAAAGATATTCCACTCAGCTGAAGCACAAAATACAAGGAGGCTCAGAGAAGCGGCAGGGGGAACACAAGTGTGTTCAGGGAAGCAGGAGAGGCAGGGTGTGGCAAATCAGAGCCAATGGTGATCGGTTCTTCTCAACAGCCCCACTATCACTAATCAGAAAGTAACACAAGTCTCACAAAACTGATCAAGAGGCTTTAGGGCAATTAGAAGCAAAAAAACAACTTATTAGAGATGGAATTTCTACTTACTTGTTCAGGCTCAACATGGCAGAACATCGATATTTTCTCTTTCACTGATGTGTCAAGTGGATTTGAGCACCTGCATACAACCTAGCAGTAGAGAACACGATGGCTTAGACAGAAGGAAAAGATTATGAAAGTAGGGGATTTTCCTGATTGAAATTAAAACAGACATCACATTGTTAAGATGAACAAAAACGTTAACTCTCAGCACCAGGCACATAATCCATGAAAATATTATGACCTGTTTCAAAGCAAAATCCCTAAATGCCAAACATAAGAGAATGATGGTACAAATGAATAGATTAATGAACTAAAGAGCTCACTGGGGTTCTCCTCCATTAGTGTTCCCAGGTAGAAGGAAAAACGAGAATAAAGGGACTGAAAGGAAAAATAAGGCCTGGGGAGTACAAGACCCAACTCGAGCCAAGAAAGAACATCTTGCAAACTAAGTCCCGGTTCAAAGCACGAATCTTGATCTCTCCACCATCAACTATATCAAAAGCATGCCAACAAGACAGAGGTCTTGTCTGTCACGAAGGAGTGATCTTAACAAGACATAAGAGATGACACTGAAACCAGAAATCAGGAAATCTTACCAGATCTGGGGAAAGCCCAAGCCCTCTAAGTTCCCGAACACTATTCTGGGTGGGTTTAGTCTTCTGTTCCCCTGTTGAACTCGGCTATTTTACAAAAGAAAAAAAAAAATAGTTTCTCTCTGATAAGGAATTTTCAAGTATGATTTTCCTTAAACCCCTTTTAATAAGGAAATAGATTATTTGGTTACTTATGTAATTTAGCTTTTATGTCAAAGTTTTTATTGTCAAAGTTTTTATTGTCAAAGTTTTAGAGTCAAATGGTTCCACTGAGTTTGTCCTAAAGAAACAGCGGTACCGGCACTCACCTACTCTGCCCTTTCCAATCCCTAGAAACAACCACTCTTCAACAGCTGTTGAAGAGTTTGCTTTATTGCTACTTCTTCACAGTTTACCTGGAGGCATTTTCTATTGATTTCCCTGTTAAATGAGGATCCTGCCCCCATTAGACACTTCCCTGTGCCTACAGCCCTCTTTTGGGTTTATATACGTTTTAAGTATTTACTGTTCCCAAACCATGTGCCACACTTTTCCTTTCTGTACTAAATCATCTTTCCTCTCCTCTCACAATTAACCGATAGACATGTTACGTATGGACTTCTAGGATGGAAATCATTTTCTGTTGGATTTTTTTTTTCTTTTAAATAGAGACAGGGTCTTGTCACATTGCCCAGGTAGGTCTCAAACTCATAGGCTCGAGCAATTGTCCCACCTCTGCCTCCCAAAGTGCTGAGTTTACAGGTTTGAGCCACCATGCCCAGCCTCCACTAGAATTTTTAATGCAATAGCATCACTGTCTTTTAGCTTCCAGTATTGTTGCTGAAAGGTCCAATAGCACAATGATTCTTGATTTTTCTCTTTAGAGCCTTTTAGAACTTCTGCCCCATGACTCTGAACCTTCACAATAATATGCCTTGATGGGGGTCATCTGTCATCCAATATGGTAGGCACCGAGTGGGCCCTTTCAACCTAGAAACTGATATCTAGAAATTTCCTTCAAGCGTTCAGATAAGGGGTCAGAAATTTTTTTCGGTAAAGGGCCTGATAATAAGTATTTTAGGTTTTGTGGGACACAGTCTCTGCTACAACTATTCAACTCTACTGTTCTAGTGCTAAAGCAGCCAGACAGCACATAAACAAATGGATGCGGCTGTATTTCCATAAACCTGATTTCCAAAAACAGGGAATTAGGTTGATGTGGCCCACAGGCTATCGTTTGCTGACCCCTAGGGTTCAGATTATACTTCCATTTCGGTTCTTATTTTTTGGAACTCCTATTATTTGGAAGTTAGAACTTCTGAGCCGGTCCACTAATTTTCTTACCTTTTCTCTCCTATTTTTGTCTCTTGATCTTTTTGCTGTACTTCCTTGAGTATTTTCTCAACTTACTTTCTCTAAACTTTTTCATTTCTCTATCCAATTTCTAATTTCCAAGGATTCTTTCCTATTCTCTCAATGTTTCCTTCTTACAACATCCAGTTCTTATCTAATGGATACAGCTTATCTCCTTTTAATTTTCTAAGAATAATGACAGGTCATTTTTGGTTTTTGGTGTTTTTTTTTTAAAGTTTCCTCTGCTTGTAGAGCCTCAGTTCCCTCTAAGTTTCTTTCTGTTTTTTGGTCTCTTACCTATTAGAGGTTTTCTCCAAGTATATGGAGGCCTGCTCACACGTAAATGCTACCTGTAAGTTCTGTGTGAGTGGGTAGGCTTGTCATGGTGAAAATCTGGCTGGCTTATTTCATGGGGAGACTCCAGAGCCAATGTCTTTTATCCTGGGCTATCCACACCCCAGAGGAAAATCTTACAATCTCCCACATGGAATGGCTAGACCTGGACATGATGATTCTGGGAACCGAGTGGTAGAAGAAGGCAAGGAGTGTCAACAGCGTAACGTTACACTCAACCTCATGTTTGTAGTCCAGTGTTACCACCCTCAACTGTCCCTAGTATTTGCTCGTCCAGGAACTCTCTCCAGAGAACAAGCCTCCAGTCTTCAGCCAAGGTGGGAGGAGGCTAACGCCCAACTGTGCACTTTAGGAAAAAGATGTCAGAGTCCGAGTCTTCTGAAGCAGGAGCTACATGAGCCCCGCCCTCATCCACTCCTGAGTTTTTGGGGTTCTGCAAGGCAAACAGGGCTGCTTCTCTGCTTTCGTTGCTGCAGACATAAGATCTGGTACTCAAGGTCAGCTTAGTCAGTCTCTACGCATCCATCTGCTTTCCAGCTTCCTAATTTTTGTTACTACTGACTCCTCTCTACAAGACTTGTCTTTAAAAACAGCCCCTTTACTCTAGTGCCACCATATAGTAAACACAAATCCACATGGCCAATCTACATGTGCAAATGCAACTGCCCTGATGAATTTTTCAAATGTTTTCTATTTGATCTTTTCAAAAAAGTATGAGCTTAACAAATTTATACTCACAAAGTTCTTTATTTCCTGCTTCCTGCACCTCAAGTGAAAACTACTAGACAGTGAGTGAAAATCATTCCAGTTTACCTTTCCTCCCTCCTCTCTATCTCTTTCAATGTCTTACTTACCTGGGGAACTAGACTGACGTGGATGTTACAAAAATTCTCTCTTTTGACCTTGAATTGGAACTGACGGAAGGCCTCAATAAAGGGCATGCTTTCTATGTCTCCTACGGTTCCACCAAGCTAGAAGAACAAAGTCGTTTCAGAGGTTAGGCACTAAACCCTTCTCTGGCAGTTTAGTTTTCTAACAACTGTTCTGTCTTCCTGATTCAGTGATCAGTAATTACGTAACATGGACTCTCTAACCCTGTAAAATGTTAGTTAACAGGAATTAGACATCTCTTTGTACTAAAAGGTTACTCTTTTGGACAGGCTCATCATAATAACCCAAAGGTTATTATGGAACTTTCCACATCATTTGAAGAAAAAGGTCAGGTGAGAGAGGTGTCAGGAATTTTATCTGTATCACAGTCCCAAAGCCAACAACAACAACAAAAAACAACTATATCTTATCTCTTTAATTTATCATAAATAATTTTTGTACTGAAAAACATCAGTTGGCTGCACACGGTGGCTCACACCTGTAATCCCAGTACTTTGGGAGGCCAAGGCTGACAGATGGCTTGAGCTCAGGAGTTGGAGACCATCCTGGGCAAAATGCCAAAACTGTCTCTACCAAAAAAGTACAAACACTAGCCAGCCATGGTGGTGTGCATCCATAGTCCCAGCTACTCAGAGGCTAAGGTGAGAGAATTGCTTGAGCCCAGGAGGTCAAGGTTGCAGTGAGCCATGACTACTCCACTGGACTCCAGCTTGGGTGACAGAGCGAGACCCTGTCTCTCTAAAAAAAAAAAAAAAGCATTAGTTCTAAACAAACTGCTGGAACTTTTGAGTCTCCTGCTATCTGAGAAACGGTGAGTTCCAACAGCTAGGATCAGCATAGCAGGAGAAAAGATACTGAAACCAAACGAAGCGCATTCAGAGACGAATGCTCTTGCCAGAGGAAAGCAAAAGATCTGCTGACTTGCTCAAGAGATAGATGAAAATGAAAATGTGTCACACCACTCATGGGTACAGTCACTACTAAGTGAATCCATAAATGAAAAAAAAAAAAAAAAGCAGCAGCACTGTTTGGGCAAAGTTACAGCTTTCCCCTGCGTGGCCATTCCACATGACTGTTACTGTGCTCTTACCTGCCACATTGCAAAATACTGCACCAACAGAAATAGGAAGGCCAAGGGCTCCACTGGGAACTGTCTAATCAGTTGTTGATGGCTAAGGAGATGAATACACTTGTTCACATGTGCAGGAATTATACAAACCTCAATAACACACACTTGAGGTTCCAGGCCATCTTCATCTACAGGTATTAGTGCCTGTCTCATCACCCACTCCTGGATTGCATCTGTGATATGAGGGACAACTGGGAAAGAGAAAACAAACATGAAACTTTCATCTACATTGACTGAGACAAACACACTTACTGTGAAAACAAACTGCGGCACCCTTGGCCTGGAGAGGGTAGCAATAGGGTTATAAAAATACTTTTGAGGCCCCCTTTAACTGGCCTCAACAATGTCTGAGCTCACACCTCCTGCAGCCAGATATCCAAGTTGTTTCTGGAAGCACTGCAACAGAGCAAGGTGTCCTGAGCCACATGGGAGCACGTGCCCTGTGCAGAGTCCACCCTTTTGGCCACACACCAGTATGGCCACTCCTATTTGCTCAGAGCTGAAGGTGGGCACATTACACTTCAGTGCTTTTCCAGGAACAAGAGACTTCTGGGACCCTGTTCCATGTTTCCAGTTTACCAAAGGGAAGACAATCCACTGCAGAGAGCCAGCACAGCACAGCAGAGTGGTTAGGAGCACAGCACCCGGGGTCAGAATGTCTGGATTCAAACCTCAGTCCCACGACTCATTAGCTGTGGATTGAGCCAATTACAGAACCATTTTAAGCTTGTTTTCCCTACCTGTTAAGCTGTGGAAATTTTGTGAGACAGCACCTGTAAAATGCTCCGCAGAGCGCCTGCCGTGTCAGTGCTCAAAGAATGCCAGCGATTGCTCAACACTTTTCAAAAATCATAGTTGTTGGGCACAGACTGCAAGTTCCTAAAAGGTGAAGATTACTGTTTAACTCCAGGTTACTCCAGTTACAGCACTGCCTCATGCACAAGGATATCCATTTACCTCACACAGGAGGATATTCATTACCTACTCCACACACTGTATCAAAGTGATCTTTTAAAATGCAAGTCAGAATTCATTACTCCCACGCTTAAATTTTCAGTGGCTTCCCACTCCTCTGAGTACACTCTCAGCTTCCTGCTGTGGCCCAGAGACTGGGTAGAACCTGGCTGTGGCCACCACCCCCACTCTCTAACCATCCCCCTCTGTCACTTTGCCTCAGCCTTGCCGGCTTCCCCTCCATTCCTAGACCAACCAAGCCTTCTGTAGCCTTGGGCCTCTGCACTTCTCATTCCATTCTCTCTTTGATTGGCCTCTCAGCTCAAATGGCCTCTCCTGGGAGGCTCCCCGACCACTTGCCCAAAGTGGCTTTCCCCAGTCATTCTTACAGGTAACCTCCATGTGGCCAACGACCTCTCTGGTCTTGTGCATCATATGCGTTACCAGCACCAGCTAGGGTCTGACTATAGTGGGCATTCAATGCAAATGTGATGGATGATGAATAAATACATAGCAAACTATGATCAAAATCATTCTAATTCCTAACTGATTCTTTTCTATGTGTCAGGAAGTCAGAGAAACACTTTATTGACTTTTAGTTCCTTTAATCCTCCTAACAAACCAGAGAGGTAAGTGTTGTTATTGTCTCCATTTTACAGAAAAGGAATCCACATGTCAAACAGGTTAAGTAATTTGCCCACATGCACAATGCTGGTGAGTAGGGGCGCTAAGATCCAAACATGACCCAATTAGCCCAGAATCTCGCCAGGGCAGCCCCAGACCAGAGCCAGCTGTCAGTGTGACCCTCAGCTTTCAGGCAAGAAAAGTCTAAAGCCAAAAGCAGATTTGCTCTAATAACTCAGATTAAAGCCACTTTTGAGCAACCCCCCAAATTTGGGCCACTGCCATTATACTAGATCAGTAGTTTTCCATCCCCACCTTTTCATTTTATTTATTTTTTTCTTTTTAAGCGGAGTCTCGCTCTGACGCCAAGGCTAGAGTGCAGTGGCACAATCTTGGCTCACTGCAATCTCCACCTCCCAGGTTCAAGTGATTCTCCTGCCTCAGTCTCCCGAGTAGCTGGGATTACAGGTGCGCGCCACCAGCCTGGCTAATTTTTGTATTTTTAGTAGAGACGGGGATTCACCATGTTGCTTAGGCTGGTCTCAAACTCCTGACCTCATGATCCACCCGCCTTGGCCTCCCAAAATGCTGGGATTACAGGCGTGAGCCACAGTGCCCGGCCAGCCCCACCTGTTTAAAGCAGCAAAACATTTTCCTTAAATGGATGCCTGTACAAAACCCCAAAACAGCAAATACTATAAGTGAAGCAGTGCCGGTAAAAGCTTGGGAGGAACCACAAACCCACTTCTCAGGCTCCTCCTAGTCCATATGGCACTGATGAACGGCCTGGAAACCAGTATACACAATGGATGTTCAGTTCCTTCTCACTTCTATACATAGTAAGTCCCAGATGCACACATACATGCCATCTGGCTTAATGCCCTAATCGAGCTGCCTTTACCACTTTCACACTCATTACTGCGTAAAAACAACAGCTCTCTGGACTCGTATCATGCTGCCTTGGATGGACTGACAAGCTTCAATAAAGACGCAATTCCTCAAATTACTTTTTTAGCGAACATCAATATAATTCTGATTTTTCAACGAAGGCATAGTCCGGTAACAACACCTTGAGAGTTTCATGCTGAAATCACATACAATGTAAATTTTTGTACTCAAAAGGAAATCATACATCTGTGTAGAGGTTGGGGGAGAGAAATTAAACTGGTTACAACTTTTCAACTGTAAAGGTAAATCCAGTCTTACCTTGGACAGTTTTCCCCAAGTAATCTCCTTTCCGTTCCTTGTTAATAACATACTGGTATATCTTTCCAGTGGTCAGATTATTGTCCTTGGTGAGGCGTATGTCAAGGAACCGCTCATAGTTACCCAGGTCAAGGTCTACTTCCCCACCATCGTCCAGCACAAAAACCTCACCTGCAATGAACACGGAAACCATTTATTTTAATTGAAAAATACCTATACCATGGCACAACTGCAATCCTGAAATAAAACACTCATAACAAGGTGCGTGTTCAAGTGATATGAAGCACAGAAATTCACTTCTAGAAAACTAAATATGACACACAAAGAGAAAAATTACCAGCTATTCTCTAAAAGGTAACTGTACTTCTAGCCGGTCAAGAAACTCATTCTTAATCAAGAAGAGTTATAAAATAGCATGGGATGGGAGGGAATGACAGCCCAGTAGGCTGTCCATATACAAGACCTTATAAAAGTATGGCATCTGCTGCCAAGGGAAAAAGAACTTTCGGAAAAGTCTCCTAATTGAGCATAATATGGTTTAAAGCATGATAAAAATATTTGATTCAAAACTTGGATGTATGCATATTAAGTTTGTGCTGATTAGCCGGGCGCGGTGGCTCACGCCTGTAATCCCAGCATTTTGGGAGGCCGAGGTAGGCGGATCACAAGGTCAAGAGATCGAGACCATCCTGGCCAACATGGTGAAACCCCGTCTCTACTAAAAAATACAGAAATTAGCTGGGCGTGGTGGCGCGTGCCTGTAGTCCCAGCTACTCGGGAGGCTGAGGCAGGAGAATTGCTTGAACCCGGGAGGTGGAGGTTGCAGTGAGCCAAGATTGCGCCACTGCACTCCAGCCTGGCGCCTGGTGACAAAGCAAGACTGTCTCAAAAAAAAAAAAAAAAGTTTGTGCTGATTATAAAAAGTAGCCTCTGAGCTCTGCTTTTGTTCTAAACAAAGTTGTGAAACTGCACATGTTCCCCCCATTCCTTTGTTGCACATTCATTCCATGAAACTTCACTCTAGAAATTTTGCCCAGAATGATTCATTCCTACCACAATAGGAGACAAGCTCAAACACAGGAAAGGAGATAACTCATCCTCCGCTCAAGAATTCTGTATTAAATATTACTCTGGTATATGGATCTTTTCCTGATGTTATTTGTTACATGAGAATTTCTGCACTAATGACAATGCTTGTAGATTTTCACCTCAATGCTAGAGAGTAGGAATATGAATGGAGAATTTTAGAATTTATGAGGTATGTTTTAACATCTCTCCCAGTTTTAAGCAATTAATCTTTGAAGTTAACAGCCACAGTCGCATGTCACACAGTTGACAGGTTCTCAAGAACAACAACAAAGTAAAATGCAGTCAGGCACAGTGGCTTACATCAGTAAACCCAGCATTTTGGGATTACAGTAGGAGGACTCAAGACTAGCCTGGACATCGCTACAAAAAATTTATAGAGATTAGCCAGGCATGGTGATTTACGCCTGTAGTCTCAACTACTCAGGAGGCTGAGGTGAGAGGACTGCTTGAGCCCAGGAGGTAGAGGAGGCTGCAGCGAGCCATGACAGCGTCACTGCACTCCAGCCTGGGTGACAAAGTGGGATCCTGTCTCCAAAAAAAATAAATAAGTTCTGCTCCTTCCTGTCTAGGTGAGAAAAGCATCATTCTGCTATACTAAGGAACCTTTTACAGGACAGAAAATAAAAGTTATGCAAACTATGCACGTAATTCCCAAGTGCTGAGATGTTCTTCCACATTCGATTATGACGAAGAAATGCACTGTGCTTACCATGCTCATAAGGAGAGAATGTTCCTGCATCAATGTTAATGTAAGGGTCAATTTTGATTGAAGTTACATGTAAACCACATGACTTGAGTATTGTGCCCACACTGCTGGCAATGATTCCTTTTCCAATTCCTGATATGACACCACCAGTAACCAGAATGTACTTCATTTTACTTTTTGACCTGGAAGAAGGAAAAATGATGGATGAAATAAATGTATCTCAACAAACCAAACTCATCTGGGTTCAAATACTAGCTCTGCCAATTAGTAGCTATGAACCCTCTTGAAGCCTCAGTTTCTCCGTCACATAACTTCAGAAGGTTTTCATCAGGTTTAAATGGATCATAACAAACATTTCTTGGATCACTGAACAGCTTTAGTTGAATATGAGTAGAAAAACAACTACTACTCTAATAACATAGCTTTTGTTTAAAACTCTGACAACTAATAACCTTCAGAATCAACCTAATAAAACCAGCTCTAAGTTGGTTGATAGAACACTATGCCACAAATGTTTGCTGAAATCACTGCCAGACACTGGGATACCAGGCAGGTGCCTCGTTATTTTCCCTACATGGGAAAAAATTTCAAGCTTGGATAAGCACTCCAGTTCTCCATGAAATAAATAATGTCTTTGGGTAAACTACAATGTATCATCAAGAAAACACAGCTCCTTTAGGTTATAAAAGATAGACTATCTCAGCACTTTGAGAGGCCAAGGCGGGTGGATCACGAGGTCAGGAGTTCAAGACCAGACTGGCCAACATGGTGAAACCCAGTCTCTACTAAAAACTACTGAAATTATCTGGGCATGGTGGCTCGTGCCTGTAATCTCAGCTACTTGGGAGGCTGAGGTAG
This sequence comes from Cacajao melanocephalus, assembly GCA_963573385.1. Taxonomy (NCBI): domain Eukaryota; kingdom Metazoa; phylum Chordata; class Mammalia; order Primates; family Pitheciidae; genus Cacajao; species Cacajao melanocephalus. The sequence goes on along the minus strand of CAUYLG010017857.1, from coordinate 2,212 downwards.
GAGAATTGCTTGAACCACGACCCAGGAGGCAGAGGTTGCAGTGAGCCGAGATTGTGCCACTGTACAACAGCCTGGGTTACAAAGCAAGATTCCATCTCAAAAAAAAAAATAGACTAAAAGGAAAGAACATCAACATTTAAAAGTGGCTGCAACTAAACCAAAATTCCTTTAATTAAAAGTAATTCTCTGGCTGGGCACAGTGGCTCATGCCAATAAGCCTGTAATCCCAGCTACTTGGGAGGCAGAGGCAGGAAGATCACTTGAGGTCAGGAGTTTGAGACCAGCCTGGCCAACACGGTGAAACCCTATCTCGACTAACATACAAAAATTAGCCAGCCATGATGGCGCAGGCCTGTAGTCCCAGCTACTCAGGAGGCTGAAGCAAAAGAATCGCTTGAACTCAGGAGGCAGAGGTTGCAGTGAGCCAGGATCACGCCACTGCACTCCAGCCTGGGCGACAGAATAAGACTGTCTCAAAAAAAAAAAGTAGTTCTCTTTTGTAATTTAACAATAACTTGCTCCTTGTCAGAAATCTCTCCCAGGTATGCCATGAAGAAAGACTATAAATACTGGGGGAGAGGGACATCAGATAAGAAACCAGTCTGAAGCACGAGACAGGCAGAGGACTCAAAGAGAGGGGAGATGAGATTAAATCCAAAGAGCAGTGCCATGGTGGCAGGAAACGAAGAGATAAAAGACGATTTAAGGGCAGCAGAATCAAGATACATGTGAAAACAGCGTCGACAGGAGGTGAGGAGACCATGATGGGTTCACCACAGAGGATTTATCACTGGTCCCCAGCTTCAGAAGTCCAGAATTCTCCACTTGGTCAGCAAACCCAAATGTGACCAAAATGAGAAACAATTGCAAAGTAGCAGAAAACGCTTACTTTGGCATGGACAGGACATTTTCCCCCTCAGGAATGTTCCGTGTGAAGCCAAATTATGATAAAAACAAACTAAGGAACAAGAAAACTAGAGAGTTGTGCTTGAAGCATTCCCCCGCCCCAGCCCCTCCCCAGAGCAGGAATGAACACACTTGGTAGGGAAGGAAGAAATGATCAGAAGTCTTCCCTGTTCTAAAGGCTCTTTCCATCCTCTGCTGCAGTGTTTCCAAAAGTATGCTCCCTAGTTTCCACAAAATGCATATAGGATTCTCAAAAAGGGTTTCATAGATATAAATCAGAAAATTGCTGATTAAACCAAGTCATTTAACATAAGACTTTTAGGAGTGTTTGGTAAATAACCCTACACTGTGAATGCTGCTATACAGTATGCAATGTCTCCAAGCTTATCTGACCCTAAGTTTCCCACTTTACAATTCCTTATTGACACATCAAAATCAGACTTAGGTACATTTTGAATATGTCCTAACCAGCCATAACCTTTACGGAGACTACACTCTGGTCTCCCTAAGTTTTGGATGTTCCTAGCAATTCTTATGCCATCCTGAGCGAGTTACTTATAGGAAAGATTCGGAGAGAGATCCAAGATGGCCGATTAACAGCTCAGGATTGTAGCTCCCAGTGAAAGCGCAGAGAGCGAGCGGACGCAACACTTTCAGACGAATTTTTGTTGCCCACAGACTAGGAGATTCCCAGCGGAGGAGCCACACGGGTTGCTAGCGTGACTTTTTTGGCCGGCACGGCTGTTTTGCCAGCGCCCCAGCACGGCGCTTCTCGGTGCGGAGTATACGGGACAGGGTGCCCTGTGAGTCCGGCTTGGCTGGTCCCATCCCCACAAGGAGAACAGCAATTGGAAATGCTGAGGACTGAGAGTTTCACAGTAAGCACAGCTGAACTGGGAAGGTCCAGCTCTGCGGGGAAAGGGTGTCCGCCAAAGGAAAACTAAGAAACAGAAAAAACTTCATCACCGGGCGGAGAGATCCAAGATGGCCGATTAACAGCTCAGGATTGTAGCTCCCAGTGAAAGCACAGAGAGCGAGTGGACGCCGCAATTTCAGATGAATTTCTGTTGCCCACAAACTGGGAAATTCCCGGCGGAAGAGCCACACGGGTCGCCAGCGTGACTCTTTTGGCCGGCGCATCTATTTTGCCTGCTCCCCGAGGCGGTGCAGCGCTTCTCAGTGCAGAGTATATGCAACTGGGTGCCCCTTGAGTCAGGCTCAGCTGGTCCCATCCCCACAAGGAGAACAGCAATTGGAAGCGCTGAGGACTGAGAGTTTCACAGTAAGCACAGCTGAACCTGGGAAG